>JAHKBH010002505.1:0-19711 GCA_019049505.1 Pachyrhynchus sulphureomaculatus
TTATTTCATTGCATTTATTTACTTTAAAAAGCATTTTACCAACCACATAGCACCCTTGTAAGTATAAGCGAGGTTTTTGTTGAAACTGAACATAAAACCTTATTTTTTGATGTCAAGTCGACGTTAAGAACTTCAAAAAGCATTGGAAATAATAGTTTTGTTCAATATTAATAAAAACTGAAAACAATTTTTTAATTTAGCTGTTGCAAATATTTATTTTAAACAACATTTTTCTACGTAGCTTAGTTAAAGGTGATGTACGCGTGTTTTTTGTTAAACATGAACACTAAAACATAACATTTTTAAGTTTTTATGATAAATGTAGATTCAGAACATTGAAAGATGTCCGCAATAACAGTTTTACTCCATAATTTTAATGATTATACAGTTTTACATTATTTATTAAAATTTATTTTTTTTTCAATTTAATACTTTTCTGGCAACGTTATGTGTGTTTTCTGAAAAACCTCACGGTGGATGTAATTTTTTATGGATTCAGCATAAAAAATGTGTAAGAAACGACGTGTCTCACTTAAAAGACAGAGAATTATTTTTTTTTGTATATCTGTGTAATTGATGATGGATCTCGGATACTCTGGATACTGTGAATATATAATGCTCTCTCCTCTTTTCGATGTTTCCGGGCTCTATGTAGACTAATAATATATTATCGGGTAAAAACAGGCATTTTATATAAAGTTAGAGCAATAAAATAATTTATTCTTAATTTATGACCCACGATTGTCAAAAGAACAGCTTATACGATAATAATGGCGCCATAAATCTAATGAAATCATTGGAATCTAATAGCCCGCCCTTCAATGTACATAGCCACCTTAGATTAAACTACAGTATCAACGTAGTATTTAGATGGAATGGATGAAAGGTAGAGTGTAGCAAAACATTTAATCATCAATATCTCAGAAACTATTAACTATGAGTATAGATATATAAGGATTATTTGAAATTGTCTGTAATATATAAAAATTGTAGCCGACTTCCGTAGGGCAATGGGTATAAGCCCTGTCAAGTGACCCCATGGTCGCTAGCTCACCTACGGCGCTAGCGGTTGGGTGTTGTGATGTCTTAGATTTAAAATTAAAAAAATATATATACAAGCTCGTGAAGTCTATAAAATAGAAAAAAAAATAAATCGTATATTATCCCATCAAAATTTTTTAAGTTATTTGATATTTTCAACCGCCATTTTTTCAAAAACTATTAAAGAGAACTATAGGATATACTATACATGTTTTAGGATTAGCTGTTTTCGCAAAATTAAAAAAATGATATAATATTCATAGTATTCCATAGAAAATAACGAGGTTAATTTTATGGTCGAATTTGGTACCTATTTGAACTATAATGAAAACTAAAATTTTAACTTGCTTATCATCGCTTTTTCTGTTCTAAAATAAGAGCTTGACGAATAATCCCGTGACCACTTTGTATATATATATATATATTATATATATATATATACAATTAATTGATAATGGGCTAATAAGTATCGCATTAGTGTTGTTGTATTGTATTGCATTGCATTGTGTTGCATTGTATCAATTAATTGTATATATATATTGTAACATGTGAAACTGTCCTCTTTTTGAGGCATCTTTTTTTTGTACCCTGTGAGAAGTTGTTTGTCCCACGCTTGAGCGCAATTTTGTACCGTTTGAAATTTGGATGCCCCAAGCTTGAGCACAATTTTCTTGCAGCCCCGCTTTAATTTCTGATAATGAATTGAGTGAATCCTGATTTTAAAAGAACTAAAGAAATTAAACACACACTAGCTCAGTTTTCTTTGGTAGAGAAATATGGGTAAGAGATAATTTTTGTACGTCTTTTTGGAATTATTTTCTGTTTTTAAAGAAACCTCAGCTGTACGACTTTTTGGGCACCATTCATTTTAAAATAGAAAGGATCTAACTTCAGCTAAAAAAATGAAAAAATACTGAAAGGGTGTACTGTTGGTAAATAAAAAAAATCAGTTTGGTACAGCCGTTCTTATCCTGAAAAGTAAGATAGGTATTCAGTGAGACACTAGCTTTAATCAACAAAAAGAAAATTTATTCAAGTTTTTTAAAAATGAAAAGTTCTAACCTTTGCAGTTTTACAGGATTACAAAAAATTTTAGCCTAACAGGTAGTTATGACATTTAAATTCTAAACTCTGACTACTCCCGAAGACGAAAAATAGTGCTTTTCACTTCACTTTTTAGTCAGTTCAAATTGTTGTTAGGGCACTACTCAGGGATAAGTATATGGAAGGATGTTTTGGTAACTTACTGTTTTTATTTCGGCTTCGATGGAACACAACCGATTTCACACTTTTCTAGTAAACACTTAGAGAGCCCACTACGGCTTTTCGTTAAAAAACTTGTGCTTTATTTAGCTCTCATGATTGTTGTTATGAGCCTTTACTGCAGCTCTGTGGAAGGAAGCCTACTTGGCGGCTCCGATGAAAATTAGCCTGGCTGCGGCTTGATGGTACTCAGCCTCGACAGTAGTTCTCTCGACCCTTAAATAAGTCGTGGGCCTTCTCTCGGTAATATCGCGACGCCGGAACCAAAAATCCGGATACACATTTTCAACCAATCCCGGCGCCGATAGATTCGGTCAGAAACCCGCACAGCACACTAATATACCGAACGGCTTGGAATCTTTGATTAATATACCGTTCGATACAAAAATGAAAATAAGTACAATTTGAAGTGAAAAATCAGTAACATTACATGGTCTTAAAATCTAGGAAAAAATGAATGTTACATTTACCCCCTTCCAAAAAGAAATAGACTACACTAGTCTATTAAACTTAGGCTACTTATGAAAAGGTACAAAGTGGTACACTATCACTTAATACTAAGGTCAGAACTTAAAACAAAATTACAAACTTCGGACCTTACTACTAGACTTAATTTAATTAAGCACTAATATTAAGTACAATGAAAACCAAATGAAAATCTTTGCATGTACACAAGAATCTTATAACTAGACTTAACTTAATTAAGCACTAAGGTTAAGTACATCAAAAAGTAAATAAAAATCCTTGCATGAACATAAGAAATACCTGTTCAAAGTAACAATCGCGGTCTTCTTATATAAAAGAATCAGCTCTATTATTGTTACCAAAACAAAAAAAAATATAACTTTGTCTAGACTCTTGTCTAAATCAAAAAAAGTGAACTGAAACAAAGTATGAACACCCCCCTTAAAATATTTTAAGGATTGTCTGAAAATTTTCTGTTTCAGCAAAAGAAATTTATAAAAATTCTTAAATAAAGAAAAAAAATAAAAAAATGATTCTAGTGCAAACACTTACACTAAAAAGAAAAAGTCTTGTCAGACCATTTAGCACTAGGCCAAAAAAAAATAATATCTGGATAAATATCCAGACAAACGCTCGGGAAAAATCGCCATCCATGCTCTAGCTCATCGCTAAGAGAACATTCTAAATCTAGTATCACTACTAGTCGCACTCGGAAAATAATCGCACTCTATCGCGCAATGTCGACGTCCTAAGACATCTAGACATGCTAAAATCGCTAGGGAAAACGCTCTGGTTGATCGCCAGATAATCGCACTCTATAACGCAATGTCGACGTCCTAAGACATCCAGACATGCTGAAGTCGCCAGGGAAAACGCTCTGGTTGATCGCCAGAAAACACGTCAGCTCATCGCCAACAAAACACTCTGGTATATCGCCAGAAAAAACCTCGGCTCCTCGCCAAGAAAACACTCTGTAAATAGTCCTCGACTACACAAAGCCTGCGTTCTAAAAGAACAATCTCGCCATTAACATAGTGAGCAGCTATAAAAGCTAACGATATCACTATAGGCACAGTGAATAGCTATAAAAGCTAAAATTCACTCTAAACACAGTGAATAGCTAAAAAAGCTAAAATTCACCAAACTGAATGATCCTGCTTCACAAAGCAATGTTCACTAAGAACAGAATGATTAGTCTGCGCACAACTAACATTCAAGGAAACATTCCCAACATAACTATATGAGAGAGCAAGTCTCGAAATAGGACCTCCCTAAAGTCATAATCCTAAATATAGGAGTCCATAAGCAAAACGACTCAAAATCTCGCATTTTGAGCACATGCCCTCAGGCAACCAACATACACCGAAATATATACAGAAATATGTACAGAAATATATACAGAAATACATACAGGAGTTCAAATCCCAAACTCTTGGTTATGATAACTCCATACTGAGCTTGGTGAAAGCTCTTAGCAAAAGCTAATCAAATCTTCGGCACATCGCACCAAAGTGACAAATCTGCCTAGAAACATGAGCCGGAAAAAACGCCCTCCGTCATTCTTCAGGGTGGCTACACAGAGATATAAACTTAACCAGCATTGCGCTTCTCCAAGTTGCATGAAGAACCCTCGTGTACTGGTCTCGCCCTAGAACAACAACGAAAAACATTCAATCCATCCCACATAACAGGAGACAAACACCTCACCACGATATACTGAATGGTGGAGACAATAAAATACAGAATTGGTGACCCTGGTGTCCACCAACAAAAGGGAGTAGATTATAGCATCCACTAAACTAAAACGGTGTCTACCACACCACCATAAGTCAAAAAAAAAATTTAATCAATAGGGTGTTCCGAAACACACTACTGCCAACAGCCTGTCACCACTAATAGGCTAATTGGAGCTGAGGTCGACTACAGTAGTTAGGCTCTCCTTTGGTTCAAATAGAAATAACCATTGGGTAACAAAACCCCTAAAGGTCCCAAAGGTCAAACGTTCACCCCCCATAGACTACCCTTCCAATCAGTCTGTTCCTCAGGAAGACTAACTCCCTGCCAAACGTCGTAACGGCATCTGTTAGCACCCGGTGCATCACAGCCTGTAAAAACAGATAACTCATGGGATACAACCTAAAAGGTTTACAAGGTTGACTTAACCAAGCTTCTAACGGAAATTTCCAAAGAACGAAAATGAGCTTAAAAAGCTACTTGAAGTAAAAATTTCTCCATTTTTCGGTGGCAACGCAACAAAACTGTTGAAGACGACAAGAGCTTTTCCAGCTTAATCAGAAACAAGAAGAAAACATCGTTGACAGCTAAAATATTCGATCATGGTGTTAATCGTCTCCCTAGACAATAGCCTCTAGAAGAAACTGCTACAGGTATCAGGCATAACCGTTTTTCTGTCAGCCCAAACTCCTAGATTACCTCTTGGAAATCTAAAAATTCGGTTAGGAATCTTCCTTCACTGCGCTTAGCCTCTCTTGACAAGGTTCTCATCTCGGTATCAGATTTTGATCATTCTCTTTGTGAAACGACTGTCTTACTCTGCTCTCATCTCTTGTAAATGATCAGCCTTTAGTTCTCCTGCAGAACTTCAATTTTCTATCAATCTGATAGTAAACCGAAAAAACTCAACATACGCCTATGAGTCCATGCAAAAAATTTAAAAAATTTGTGACTCAAAGGTAACGTTTAAACGGCTCTGAAAAAAAAATAGAAAATACCCTCAGTTTGTCAATTCAGGAGAAGATCTAAATCAAAATAATCCAAGTCTTAGACTTACTGGATAAACCAAACTCAATTTACTCTTAATTGCACCCAACATATACCACTAAGGTAATAGAAATACACCCACTCGGGTAACAAACTTTGAAATTGCTCATAGAAATTTTGACTCTACATCACACTACACGAGCTACATCTTGCGCTTGTCCTAACTCAAGATCACCTTGGATTGCCTCTAATCAAAATTTCGCTTCCAAGTGTCAAGAACTGGATATTATTTGGGGGGTCATAAGCAAATCAAATCCCGCGACCACCGACATACCAGTCTTATGATATATCCTGAGTGTGACTCCTTCGCAAGCTCGCAAAACTGAGCCGATGCTAAACATCAACCACAATCAACCTAAGTTTGGGATATGGCCAATACCCAAAACCTTAGCATTAAACAATAAAAGTAAGCTATTTCTCTGCTCAACTTTTATAACAGTCAAAAAAAACGAGGTCGTCACCTCTACAGAGCAACATCAAAAAAAAATTTAAGCAATTAAGATAATGTAAATATAAATTATTCTTCTTCTGACAAACTTTCATTAGGGTTAGGTTCATTGAATGGTTTTAAGTCTTTAATATGCCATCGTCCTATTTTAGTCCCATCTAAATTAACTAAACCATAAACTAAATCTGAAATCTTTTCTCTTATCACGCAATGCACATACTTAGGTACTAACTTAGATGTGAATTTATCAGCTGCACTGGAAAGAATTTTATTTTTTTCGCCAAACGTGATCACCTATATTAAAGGAAAAATCCCTTTTTCTAAGGTTGTAAGACTTACTGTCCCGTTCATAAGCCTTATGTATCCTACTACGCACGTCGGTGAAAATATCTTTTAAACCCTTTAAATTTTCGGCGTACGCACCCCTGTTACCCGGAATTATTTCGCTGTCAACATTGACATCCAAATCTAAATTTTTATAATACGATCCGGATAGAGGTATATGTCTGCCGTAAACTAAGAAAGACGGTGTGAACCCGTTACTTCGTGTCTTGCGGTATTTATTGCTTGTTGGATTTTGGAAATATTGCCATCCCAACGTGTCATGTGAATCCACGTAACTTCTTAAAGCGGTCCCTATTGTTCGGTTATTACGTTCGACACAAAATTACATTGTGGAGAGTACACGGGATTAAAACGGATATTAAAACCATAAGTTTCACTTAGGCTCTTAAAACTTCTAGAGGTAAACTGAGTACCGTTATCGCATATCAAGAGCGATGGAACACCGTGGATTAGAAAGACATTATTTTCCAAAATTCTCTCTATATATCCAGCTTTAGAGCTTTTCAAAGGAAATAGCATGGTATACTTTGTAAACCAGCAAGAAACCACGAGAAGCCATTTATTTCCCTTTTTGAACGTGGGAATGGGCCTACTAGATCAGCTGCTACGACTTGAAAAGGGTAATTAACCGTTTTCTCTTTTCCCATCAGTCCCATAGGTAGTGTATTTGGAGATTTCTGCGCTCCACATACTTCACAAGTCCTCACAAACTTTAAGATATCAAAACGCATTTTTGGCCAATAATACTGTTCCTGAACCCTGTGAAGAGTTTTATAAAAACCAAAATGACCAGAAGTAGGAGGAGTGTGACACATGTCTATAACTTCCTCTCTCTGTGGTTTAGGAACTAGTATTTTCCACTCGGGTACATTAACTTTTAAAGGCAACTGGTTTGGGATAAACTTGTACACGAAATCATTTTCCATCTTCCACTGCGGAAAATTTTGAGGAAATTCCTTAATTTGCTGCCGTAAATTATCGTACCATGGATCTATACGATCTATGTCTATTGTATCGATTCTTACGCCAATCTGTGCATTAAGACTGTTTTCGTCCGCTGTATGATCTGGGATTCTTGACAAAGCGTCAGGAATAACATTGTGGACTCCTTTTCTATGAATTAAATTAAATGTATGTTGTCTCAGCCTAATCGCCCAACGCGCTAGTTTGCCACTAGGGTTTTTAATAGAATTAAGCCACAATAAACTCTAATGATCTGTTATGACCGTGAAAGGAACACCTTCTATGTAAGGTCGAAACTTTTCGATGTTAAAGAGTACTGCTAAACATTCTTTTTCAACAACCGAATAGTTACGTTCAGCCTTTGATAAAGTTCTACTGGCATACGCTATCACTCTTTCCTCACCATTGATTTTCTGTGTTAGGACGCCCCCTACACCGGTATTAGAAGCATCACTAGAAATATAAAACTGTTGGGAAAAATCTGGTTGGGATAAAATTGGAGCTGAAACCAATAGCTCTTTAATCTTTATAAAAGATTCTTCAGCTGCCTTTGTCCAATCTATCGATTGTCCTTTTTTTCGTCCTTTCAAAAGATCATTAATAGGCGATAACAAGGGTAGAAAAATTCTCGATAAAACGTCTGTACCATGAACACATTCCTACGAAGCGCTTAACTTCCGTAGTATTAGTAGGTCTCGCATAATTAACCATGCTTGCTACTTTATCCGGATCGGTACGCAAGGAATTTGAGCCTACAATATAGCCTAAAAACCTTAGAGAAGTTTTGAAAAAATCACATTTGCTCAAATTTATCGTCAGTCCGGCCTCTTTCAATTTATTTTTTACTTCTTTAAGTAAGCGTATATGCGATTCGAAGTCTTCCGATGTTACTAAAATATCATCGAGATAGGTAAAAATATGTGGCTCATATTTCGGACCAAATATAGCGTCCACTAAACGTTGCTGAGTTTGAGCAGCGTTCTTTAGACCAAACGGCATAGTGACGAACTGAAATAGACCTCGGCCTACTACTGCAAAAGCGGTCTTTTCCTTAGAGGATTTGTCCAAAGGAATTTGCCAGAAAGCCTTTCTAAGATCTATCGAAGATACATACTTAGCATTCCTGAGTGATGTCAAAATTCTGTCGATGTTCGGTAATGGATAGTTATCAAATTTGCTGACCTCGTTGAGCTTTCTTCCGTCAAAGCACAGACGATACTGTCCATCGGCCTTTTTCACCAATAAGATTGGAGAACACCAGGGACTGTTTGATTCTTCAATCACTCCGAGTTTCAACATTTCGTCCAACTCGTTATTTAATACTTTTGACATATAAGGAGACATGGCGAAGGGCCTTGTCTTTACAGGATTGGCATCAGCCGTATCTATAGACATGGTGATTTTATTCGTTCGGCCTAACCTATCTTTACTACTTATTTCATTGAAAGAGCTTATTACTTTTTCTGCTTTTAAGCGTTCCGTCCGCGAGAGATCATCTAGGGTACATAGACGCGAGAAAAGGTTTTCTAAAGAACTTTCTGAATAACAATCTTTAAAACTTGTATGAGAATTGACTTCTAGGGACTGTGGATACCACGAATTATCTTTAAAATTTACTAAAATTCCGAATTTTTGTGCAAAATCACATCCTAAAACCAAAGTATGTGATAGAGAAGGTACTACTAGAGCAGAGATTACTAAACAATGACCATTGCAGACTAGCGGCAACTCAACCGTACCTAAAACTTTTAGACGGCTGCCATCTGCAGTGGTAACACTTCTATTTTTGACGTGGCATATTTTTATACTTAAACGACTTAAAATTTTAATACCATTCTGACCTACAACGGAGGCATTTGCACCAGAGTCAAATAAAGCCGAGAAATGGGCACCTAATAGATTTATCTTGATATGCGGTCTGTTATCTGAATATTTATGCACGAATAAAGGAGACATGTGACCATTTGGAGAAGCAGGAGTTTTAACTTGATAAGGAGAATTTTTATTAGACTTAAAAAATCAGAAACTTTTTGTAACTATTTAGTCCAATCTGATCTATTGGAATATTTCTTTACTTAAGATCCTCGTTAGAATCTTTCTTTTATCCGCGACCGGACGTTCTGAGAAAGTACGACGGATTTTCAGTTCATAGTCTAACTGATATTCCAGTAGGTGATTGACTTTAAAATTGAAGGCTTCCATGATAAATGAATAAAATTTAAAAGAATTGTTTAAAAAGTCGTGAAAATATTTCTCCTGTGCTCCCAATAGTCAAAAAAAAATAAAAAATATGTAAAGGCAACTAAAATATGTAAACTTCTTTACTAAACATTAAAAAAATCTTCGACAATTTCAAAAAAAATTTCTAAGTATCGCCTTGTATTAACATTCCTCTACTAGATATCTTAAGAATTTTCAACAAAAAAAAATCTCCAAATACCGTTTCGTATCAGCAAAGTATTTTTAATATTCATGCAAAACATCGGTGAGAAGAAAGAACAGTTTTTTTGTTCAGTTAACCGCAAAATAAATCTAACACTGCAAAAAATTAAAGTAAACCAGCACATCTGCTAATCTGAACTATAAAGCTAGCTTTTAAGAAAAAAACAGGGATCACTTATCTTAGAGTCAATTAACAAAATTCAAATATCTATACCACCATCAGATAAATTGAAATAAAAAATTCTACAAATTTCCTGCTTTTGTCTTACTCCTATAGTGTAGTTTCGTTTAATAAATATTATGAAATAAAAATATCTGCAAAGTTAGAGCTTTTACTTTGTTCGAAAGCTAGTACACTGAACCCTTTAAAAAATAAAATTCCAAAAGCCCCGCGTTGACAGCGCTATTTTGTAACCTGTGAAACTGTCCTCTTTTTGAGGCATCTTTTTTTTTTTTGTACCCTGTGAGAAGTTGTTTGTCCCACGATTGAGCGCAATTTTGTACCGTTTGAATATTGGATGCCCCAAGCTTGAGCGCAATTTTCTTGCAGCCCCGCTTTAATTTCTGATAATGAATCGAGTGAATCCTGATTTTAAAAGAACTAAAGAAATTAAAAACACACACCAGCTCAGTTTTCTTTGGTAGAGAGATATGGGTAAGAGATAATTTTTGTACGTCTTTTTGGAATTATTTTCTATTTTTAAAGAAACTTCAGCTGTACGACTTTTTGGGCACCATTCATTTTAAAATAGAAAGGATCTAACTTCAGCTAAAAAAATGAAAAAATGCTGAAAGGGTGTACTGTTGGTAAATAAAAAAAATCAGTTTGGTACAGCCGTTCTTATCCTGAAAAGTAAGATAGGTATTCAGTGAGACACTAGCTTTAATCAACAAAAAGAAAATTTATTCAAGTTTTTTAAAAATAAAAAGTTCTAACCTTTGCAGTTTTACAGGATTACCAAAAAATTTTAGCCTAACTGGTAGTTATGACATTTAAATTCTAAACTCTGACTACTCCCGAAGACGAAAAATAGTGCTTTTCACTTCACTTTTTAGTCAGTTCATATTGCTGTTAAGGCACTACTCAGGGATAAGTCTATGGAAGGATGTTTTGGTAACTTACTGTTTTTATTTCGGCTTCGATGGAACACGACCGATTTCACACTTTTCTAGTAAACACTTAGAGAGCCCACTACGGCTTTTCGTTAAAAAACTTGTGCATTATTTAGCTCTCATGATTGTTGTTATGAGCCTTTACTGCAGCTCAGTCGAAGGAAGCTCTTTGGCGGCTCCGATGAAAATTCGCCTGGCTGCGGCTTGATGGTACTCAGCCTCGACAGTAGTTCCTCGGATCCTTAAATAATCGTCGCCTTCTCTCGGTCATATCGCGACGCCGGAACCAAAACATCCGGATACACATTTTCAACCAATCGGCGTGCCGATAGATTCGGTCAGAAACCCGCACAGCACACTAATACACCGAACGGCTTGGAATCTCTTATTAATATACCGTTCGATACAAAAGTGAAAATAAGTACAATTTGAAGTGAAAAATCAGTAACATTACATGGTCTTAAAATCTAGGAAAAAATGAATGTTACAATATATATATATATATATATATATATATATATATATATATATATATATATATATATATATATACATATAATTTATCTGGGACGTGACAAGCCGCTAGCGCCGGACTCGAACTAGCAACCATCGGGTCACTTAGCAGGCTCTATACCCATAGCACTACTGAAGTTCGGTGCACATGCTTGACAATAACGCAAATTAACAATGACATTTGTTTGTGTTAAATATTTTGATAATAGTAAGTTTCAGTATAACCACGTGTCAGTGCCAAAATAGTTTTTCAGAAAGTGATAAACAGAGCACCTGAAACAAAATACAACCAAAAAGTAACAATCATGGATGAGGAAGGAAATACTGGATATGATGGAAGTAAGAAGAAAGTATAAGAACAACAATAATATAAAATACAATGACCTGAACTAACCTACAACCTAATAAAAAGAATGGTAAAGGAGGCCAAAGACATGTGGCTAAATGAACAATGCACAGAAATAGAAACATTAGGAAAAGAAATACGATACATTTATTTACATAAGAACATCAAAGAAGCTGCTGGACTAAGGTTGCAAAGGCAACCACAAGTAATAGAGGATAAAGAAGGTAAACTACTACTGAACATACAAGAAAGAATAAGTAGATGGGAAGAATATATAGAGGAAATATATAGTGACACAACTAGACAACATAATACAAATAAACTTAATACAACGCCCCCCCCCCCCATAAATAAAAACGAAATATTAGCAGGAGCAAATTAGCTTAAAAACAAAAAGGCAGTAGGAGAAGATAATATACCTACAGAAATCATTAAAAAATTTCTTGAAAAATATATGGACATTATAGAGGACCTTTTCAACAGCGAATACAATACAGGTGATGTACCTCATGATTGGATGACATAAATTTTTATACTATTGACAAAAAATAATAACCCTAGAAAGTGCGAGGAATATCGGAATATAAACCTAATGAACTACATCTTGAAACTCTTCCTTAAAATAATTTACTAATGAGTACACAAAAAACTAGATGAACGTACTGGATAAACACATTTTGGCTTTAGGAACGTAGTAGGAACGAGGGAACGAGGGACGCACTATTCTCCATCCGCGTTCTGATTGAAAGATGTAGGGCTGTCAATTCTGATATTTATTTATGCTTCATAGATTTCCAAAAAGCCCTTGATATGGTAAATCATGAGAAAATGATGGAAATACTACAATGATGGCAAAGATTTACAAATAATATCAAGTTTATACTAAAACCAGACTGTCAAAATAAAAGTTGAGAATCGCATGTCCAAAGAAATAAAAATAAAGAAAGGCGTACGTCAAGGTTGTATTTTGTCACCCCTGTTATTCAATGTCTATGCGGAAGAAATCTTCAATACAGCACTTTCTGATAAAACAGATGGAATTAAAATTAATGCTGTGTGTTTGTAAATAACCTAATGATACTGTCATTCTAGCGGACAGTGAAGAAGGCCTACAAAGACTCATGAATGGAATTGTTGATGCATGTGAGGAATATGGAATGGAACTGAATACGAACAAAACAAAAACAATGGTGGTCAGTAAGAATCCTAATAAAAACATAAATATTAAAGTACATCAACAAACACTTGAAAGGGTAACAAAAATAACGTACTTAGGAAGCGTAATTAGTGAAGATTGGGACCACTCTATTAAAATACGCTCAAGAATTGAAAAAGCACGAAGCTGCTTTAATAAAATTCTTAGCATACTCCGTAACTGCCAAATAAACTTAAAACAAGAACAAGAGTGCTAAGATGCTACGTGTTCTCGGTCATGTTATACGATATACAGTCCCTGGCCAAATTATTAGACGCACTGTATTTTTTTAGTAATTTTATGTTTCTTAAGAGTTTTTATGCAATAATGGTATATTTAAACTACAATATTATTGATTTTTATTTAAAAGAATTGTTGTAGACTACATATTTGTATTTATTTTTAACATATGGCAACACGGTGTTGACAAAGTGATACATGAACGTAAAGAAGTACAAACCTGTATCAGTCGCGATCGGAATCGAGTCAGGTACGGACGTGTTTCTGTGGCTTTATGGACTGTGATTGTTTGTTTAACAGTTTTATACTACTCAGTTATTAGTTTGTTGTATGCAGTGTTTTAAAAAAGTAATTGGACTATTTTCATTATGGGTAGAAAAGGTGATCTTTCACCACGTAAAAAAGCTGAAGTGAAGGCCCTTGTGATTGCGAAAAACATTTACAAACCGAGAAATATCACGAAGATTGGAGGTTTCTGAAGCTAGTGTACGACGCATAAAAAAGAAAATTGAGTCAGGGAAGGAATTAAGCCCGAAAAAAAAGAAAAGATGCGGTAGAAAACAATTTTCACTCCACGGTCAGAGAGATGTTTGAAGAAAATTTGTGTAGAAAACAGATTTGCAACCACAAAGGTAATAAAATCACAACTCCAGGATGCTAGCGTAAATGCTTCTGAGCGCACTGTTCGAAGAAAATTGAAAGAATTAGATTTTAAGGCCTGTCGCCCCGCCAGGAAGCCCAAGTTAACAGCTGCAATGAAAGCAAAAGCGCCTGAAGTGGGCCAAACAATGGCAAGACAAAGATGTGGACTTCTGGAGATCGGCAAGATACAGCAATTTAATCAATAATTGATACATTATTATCATTTTCAGTTAAATAAAGCAAATAAACATGGAAGTTTATATATTTTTCCTATTTTTGACAGGTTTGCTTCAGTGACGAAAGCACATTCGAAATTTTGCAGAATAAAGCTCAGTATGTGCGTCGTCGTCATGGAGAAAAGTTTCATCCTGATTGTGTCGTCCCGACGGTTAAACATCCCACCAAAGTGATGATTTGGTCAGTCATCAGCGGCAAGGGCACTGGACGTCTGTACGTCGTCAAAGGAATAATGAGGCAAGATCAGTACAAAGAAGTATTACAAAATCGGTTGATTCCGCAGCTCAGAGAATGGTTTCCAAATGGGGAACCATTCACTTTCATGCAAGATGAAGCTCCCTGCCACACTGCTCGGTCTGTTAAAGCTTTTTTGGCAGAAAAAAAATATCCCTGTGTTGGATTGGCCCCATTGAAAATGTGTGGGAGCTGATGAAAAGAGAAGTGGCTAAAGATGTGATTACCAACAAAACTCAGCTCCTAGAAAAGATTATTCATGTGTGGAATCATCATCCTCAAATGCAGGAGACAGTACAATCTTGCATTGATAGCATGCCGCGCAGAATTAAAGCTTTGATAGCGGCTAAAGTTGGCTCAACTAAATATTGACTTTTACTAACATTAATTTCACTTTTCTTTAAAACTTAATAAACTTATGCTTTTCTAAATTAATGCTGTTTTATTTATGTCAAATAAATAGGTAATTGATTGGATAATATAAAAATAAAAAACAAATCAATTTAAAATAATAAAACGGTACAATATCACTCGGTAATTAATATTTTACATGAAATCTTGCAGTGCGTCTAATAATTTGGCCAGGGACTGTAGAAGCCTCGTACAACGCTTTTCAAGCAGTCTTTTATATGGAGAACATCATCCCTTTGGAATAATTTGCCCAGGACTGTGTTTCCCACTGAGTACAATTTACAAAGATTCAAGAACTACCTGAATCGTGTCGCTCCTGTAGCGCTTTAGGGAGCTCCCTGCAGCACGTGTGCCAGACCTATAAAAAAAAATCACAGAGACAACACAACAAAGAATTACTTTGGCCATATTATAAGAAGCCAAAAGTATTAGGTCCTGCAACTTATAATTGAAGGAAGGACCAGGAAGGCGCCTGGTTGAAAAACTTACGACAGTGGACAGACCTGACATCTACTGTACTATTTAGAGCTGCAATAGATAAAATCAGATGGGCAAATGTGATCGCCAACGTCCTTAGAAGATAAGGCATACTAAGAAGAAGATAAACGGAATATATAAAAAATATTTATTAAATATGATTTTAACAAAAGGGAAGTACGAAAGAAATACAAAACTTTTTGAAAACAAAAAAGAATCCCCAGCTTAAACACATTTCCAAATAAGCGTAGGGATAGACGATTTATAATTAACATCCTTGGAAAGTATGTTGCTGGTAACGCTTTATTAATTGACATTTGCAAATGTCAGTAAAATGTTTAACTCTATAAGAGATATGCTATTTTATTAATAAAAAACTGGAATATTAATAAACTTTCCTTAAATTTCGATAATGTCATTCCATCCTATTTATAAGTAATGTAAAATTGAAAAGAATAAGTAGTACAAACGAGTTAGGAATTATTTCGCATTTTAAATTATGTCGAGAACAAACAATTTAGGCATGCTTCTGATATTATTTATCGGTACAGTCAAACTCACTCTTAAATTTTTCATGACAGTTTCAAAACCCATCTATCATATACATAAATAATATAAAACTGTGCAAAGTTTAAAAGTTCGTTAAATTGTTCATTTATTACATACATACATTTATTCTTACACTGGTAATTTGAAATTTAATAACCTGCAGCCTCTTGAATGTCGAAGGAAAGATTTTAATAAATTTTTTTCTTTACAACGCTGTTAAAAATTAACTCTGATTTTTGTGTAACTTATTTTCTACTAAATCCACATAATATTTGTAGCAGACAGTTTTTCTCGTTTTAAAATCTAACTCATTTTTAGTATTCCGTACGGAACACTTATAAGATGGCTTCGGTGTCTGTCTGTCCGTCTGTCTGTCTGTCACACCCGATTTTCTCCGAAACTATTTGTCATAGAGAGTTGAAATTTGGTAATAACATAGGAATTGATGGTCTCATCAGAGCCGTGTAGTTTTGAAAGTTAAATTTTGACCTAAGGGGTTAGTTGTGGGGGATGAAATCGGAAGTGAAAATATATATATATATATATATATATATATATATATATATATATATATATATATATATATATATATTGATGATGATTGATTCGCTGGAACATCGAAGAACGGTTGGCGACTTGAGCCTATTCTACAAGTATTTTCATGGAAAGTGTTCGAAGGATGTGGCCCACTTAATTCCTCCCAGAGCGCTAATACTTCGCATCCGTATGAGTTCAGTTTGTTACTCCTCGTACAATGCTTTTCAAGCAGTCTTTTATATGGAGAATATCATCCCTTTGGAATAATTTGCCCAGGACTGTGTTTCCCACCGAGTACAATTTACAGCGATTCAAGAACAACGTGAATCGCTTTCTCAGCACACGTGTCGCTCCTGTAGTGCTTTAGGGACTTCCCTGTAGCACGTATGCTAGACCCATAAAAAAAAAAACTCTTCTAACCTTCTACCTTATTCCTTTGATCTTATATACCTTTTATTATAAATGATTACCTAAATTTTTTTTTAAATGTCCCAACCAAAAACCAGACAAAATTCTTATAATAATATTGAAATTCCTGAAAGGAATAACTCCATCGCAATGGAATAATGCAACTATTGTCATCATGCAATAAAAAGGTGATACTTCAGACCTTACAAAATATCGACTCATTAGACTCCTGAGCCATGTATACATATATAAATTCGAGTTTTTCCTTTTAAAAGAAGAGGCAAGTTTCCGATCGGGGTATAGGACATGGACTTAACATTGACGGTGAAAGTTTGTTTCACCGACGACATTGTCTTAATACCAGACAAAATACAAGAAGCACAGACTATGCTACACATGCTTTAGGAAGCTTCAGGAAAGGTTGGTCTAAAAATCAATCTATCCAAGACCCAGTTTGTGACAAATCTTGTATTAAGCGACATTATAAAACTGAATAACGTAGAGATCGAGCAAGTGCACCAATTTTATATTGGGACATGAAATCAGGATAGGACCAGATAACCAAACACAAGAAATTCACCGGCGAATAGGTCCCTCCTTGACTGCATATGGCAAACTGACCTACATATTCAGATTTAACTAATATTAACTTAAAATATTGAAAAATTATTCAACGTATAAATATAATTTTGTTAAATATAAATCCTTTAATTACTAAAGAAAAAAATAATAATTATCAAGATACAAATTCAAATTTTTAATTAATACAATTAATATTTTTATTTGATAATTATAGATGAAGTTGATAATTATATTTTGTTTATTTAATAAATTATTTAACCTTAAAATAAATTTCTGTTTAAAAGTTAACCACTTTAAATGCTGTTTGAATGTAGGCGCGTAAAATATGACGACATATAGCGGTTATTCTATTAAACAAATATCAACTTTAAATTTTTAACAACTCGATAAAATAAATATTTTCTTTCAAAATTTTTCTAATCTTTTTTTTGCTAAGTATTAGTTTTTTAAAAAATTCGTAAGAAAAGTTCTTAAGATATATACGAAACTATGCTTTTTTTATTCTTCATTGGCCTATTGCATGTTAATTATGTGCACTTTAATTAAGAACATCTATATTTTTTTATGGGTCTGGCACACGTGCTGCAGGGAAGTCCCTAAAGCGCTCCAGGAGCGACATGTGTGCGGAAAAAGCGATTCACGTTGTTCTTGAATCGCTGTAAATTGTATTTGGTGGGAAACACAGCGCTGGACAAATTATTCCAAAGGGATGATATTCTCCATATAAAAGACTGCTTGAAAAGCGTTGTACGCGGAGTAACAAGATGAACCTCATACGGATGTGAAGCACCAGCACGACGTGTATTTCTAACATGCACCGCTTTGGGAGGAATTAAGCAGGCTACATCCTTCGAACACTTTCTATGAAAATACTTGTAGAACAGACTCAAGTCGCCAACGGTTCTTCGATGTTCTAGCGAATCAAGGCAGTCGGTCTCCAATCAGACGAACAGCTCTTCTCTGAACAGAATCCAACAAATGCAGTGTGTGTTTGGGTGCGGAGCCCCAAACATGGGAGCAGTATTCCATAGTTGGTTGAATTTGAGCTTTGTAAAGAATTAACAGTTGTTGTGGAGTGTAAAGCTTTCTGGTTCGAAATAATACTCCCAACTTTTGAGAAGCTCTCCTTGCTTGGCCTGCAACATGTTCATGCCAGGACATATTTGCTCCCAAACTAACGCCCAACAAATTGAGCGACGATGCTAGGGGAATGGAGTACTCCGACATAATTATGTCGGGTTCAACAACGTTAACTTTTTTAGAAAAAACTGTCGCCTGGATTTTTGTAGCGTTAAATTCCACTTGGTTACTGTCACCCCAAGATAGAATTTCTTCCAGGTCTTTGTTAAGTTGAACGACCTCCTGCTGTCTGTGGATATTCACCTGAACAGCCGATGTTCGAGCGTTCAAAGTGAATGAAGAGATAAGCGTACTGTCGTCTGCAAAGCTGTAGATTGGATTCCCAGTTTTTTCCAGCAGATCGCTATTGTAAATGAGAAAGAGAGTAGGAGACAGTATGGAGCCTTAGGGCACACCGGCGTTGATTGTGTGTTAGAAAGAAATTCGTCTCGTAAAAAACGCTCTCTGAGGAAACATGAGAGCCACAAACAGAACTTTTCAGACATGCCACAAGAGCGTAGCTTAGCCAACAGTCCATCGTGCCAAACACGGTCGAATGCCTTGGATACGTCAAGAGCAACCGATCGAGATTCTCCAAAGTGTTCAATTGCGTAAGTCAGAAGATCTCCTGTTGATCTATGTTTAGGAAAGCCATATTGGTGATCGCTAATAATATTGAATCGTTCAAGATATTTTAGAAGATGCTGATCTGCACCCCGTAGAGAATATTCCCGAGTTTTTTTTTTTTCAAAATTTTTTGGTCAGTACTTTTCGAGATAAGGTGGAGGGACAGCGATTTTTCGCAATTTTTTAAAAATAATATAAAGAAAAGTGTGCCCAAGTATTTTATATATAAATATATATATATATAAATAATATATATATATATATATATATATATATATATATATATATATATATATATATATATATATATATATATATATATCAGCATCTTCTAAAATATCTTGAACGATTCAATATTATTAGCGATCACCAATATGGCTTTCCTAGATCAACAGGAGATCTTCTGACTTACGCAATTGAACACTTTGGAGAATCTCGATCGGTTGCTCTTGATGTATCCAAGGCATTCGACCGTGTTTGGCACGATGGACTGTTGGCTAAGCTACGCTCTTGTGGCATGTCTGAAAAGTTCTGTTTGTGGCTCTCATGTTTCCTCAGAGAGCGTTCTTTACGAGTGGCGGTCGACGAATTTCTTTCTAACACACAATCAACGCCGGTGTGTCCTAAGGCTCCATACTGTCTCCTACTCTCTTTCTCATTTACATTAGCGATCTGCTGGAAAAAACTGGGAATCCAATCTACAGCTTTGCAGACGACAGTACGCTTATCTCTT
>JAHKBH010002506.1:0-13209 GCA_019049505.1 Pachyrhynchus sulphureomaculatus
GGTGTTACGTGTTGTTTTGTGTGGTATAAATTATTGGTCTGTTTTGACGTCGAGAATTAGAAATTTGATCAGTACTAGATACGCAACAATAACATCTTAACAAATAAAAGTAAATATTATAGTATAGAAAATAAATATTTTGGATATATTGCAAAAGTTCAAATGAATTTTATTATACCCCAATAGGAGTATCGTCCCTTAATAGCACTATGCAATTGCTGCCTCATCATTCTCCAGGTATATCGATCCTGCGTGACCTGACTTGACTCGTGCATACCTATACCAAGCAAAAATCTTACTTAGTCGAATCATCTTGTTGGAGACCGTCTGCTTGATCTTCTAGTTTCTACCTTCCCCGCTACTACAAACTTTTCCATGACATCCACTTCCCTCATAATGTGACTAAAATATTTCAGGTAGTGTTCATTAATTCTATTTGAATGTCGGTCATTTATACTAAGCTCTTCAAGAATAGGTACATTAGTACCTGTTCGGTATATGATACTCTGAGGATTCTTCGATATGTCCACATCTCAAACGCATCGATTCGTCTTGTGTCAGTGTCCATGTTTTCGATGCGTAAGTTGCTAGGGGGAGTATAAGGCTGGATACCAATCTTAACTTTGTGTTTTTTGTAACAGCTGGATCTTTCCAGACCTTAGTCAGCTGATTTCTATCCATAGCCAAACGTCTTCTTACTTCCGCTTCACAGCCACCATTGTTAGTTATGGGATCCCAAATAGTTGAAATTGTCTACAACAGTGAAACCAAATTTCATTTATGTGTGACATATTTTTATTAAGACTAACAATCATTACTTTGGTTTTCGCTCTATTATTTGTTAATACATAGTTTTTGCTAGTGATTTCCAGGCGCTCCATAATTGATTCCAGGTCTTGTATTTACGATGTAAGTATAACAGTATCAACGGCATATCTAAGGTTACTTAACTTTTTTCTACCGATTGTCACACCCTCACTCCAGCCATTCAAAATAGACCTCATTATATATATGTTAAAAAAGCAAGGGTGACAGATTACAGCCCTGTCTGACGCCGGCTTCTACGTTAAAGGAATCGGAAAAAGAATTATTCCGTTTAATTCTGCCATTTGTGTTCTTATACAGGAACCGGATAAGGTTTACGAGATGTATAGGTGTTCCCATGCTGATTAGAATCGATAAGAGTTTGTTCCATGCAGTCGAAAGTTTTAGAGTAGTATATAAAACAAATATAGGTTGTTATTTGGAATTCCTTGACTTTTTCTATTATCTGGCGTATGTTGAGAATTTGTTCTCTAGTCCCTTTTCCTGAAATGAAGCCTGTGTGTTCGATAGATATTTGCGGCAGCAGAAAAGTTTTGGGTCTTTCAGTTAGGATCCAGAGGTATCACATCTTAACAGTGTGTGATAACAGAGCGAGTATTCTATAGTTGCTGCAACTCCAAAGGGGATCCTTTCTTATCCGAAGGTATAAATGCAACCTCACACCAATCTTTCGGCCATCTTCCAGTCTTTGATACCACGTTGCATAGTTGATATAGAATAGTCAGGGCAGTTTCTTCCATCATTTTTATTATTTCCGAGATATCTCGTCAGTACGTGCTACTTTTCTGTTCTTTAACTTTGGAATAGCTTTCCTGACTTCAGATTTAAGAATACATAGCTCTTGATATGCAAGTACTTCCTTACAAAAAAATTTCAAAACATATTGACACTTTAACCAGTCATGAACAGGGGGCTCTAATCAATATTATTGGTCCTTGGCCGCCACTTTGATCTATCTATTTTCGTAGTGACGTAAAGCTAGTAAGTTATTTAGTATGTAAAGTTGATCAACAAAATTGTAATAATGCTACGACAAAACGATAAAATGAACGCATAATTTTTTGTAAACTATTTTTGTAAAGTATTTATTGATTAAAATAAAAAAGGAACGTTACTTATAACGAATAAACTATTTCCTAAAGGTTTGCTAATCTTTTTAGAAAGGCACTATGAAAAAAAAAACACAAGAAGGAGGGGGAAGGAACTCTTGGTAAATTACGCCATTTTTAGTTGTCTGAATGTACACTAAATTCAGTTTTCCTACGTGTGGTCTAAATAGCCTCTCGTTTCTTGGGCTAATGGATATTAGGATCTATAATGAATGCTCAGCATTTTACGATACAAGCTTTAAAAAGAAAAAAATAAGAAAAACACGAACATTTACCAAGCAAATTTTCTTAATATATATATACATATATATATATATATATATATATATATATATATAAACATATATATATATATATATATATATATATATAAACATATATATATATATATATATATATATATATATATATATATATATATATATATATATATATAAATATATATATATATATATATATATATATATATATATATATATATATATATATATATATATTTATATATATGTATATGTATATATATATATATATATATATATATATATATATATATATATATATATATATATATAATTTCTTTTGCTCACTTTTTTTTCCTATTTTTTTTCTTTAGTTTAGTGCAATTAATCGGAACACTTATGGACAAGTCTTGTTTTGAAAGAGGTTAGTTGTACGGGAAGAATAAAAAATTTTTTGTTAGGTTATCGAGGCGTATGTCAAATGAAAGCGTGTAAAAATACAGTTCAAAAATACCTATATATGATATACTCGTAATACTTACGCAAACTTTTCTTTTATATTATTTTTAAAGGAATGGCCAATAATTGCTGTGCCCTAACCCTATCTCTAAAAGTACTAATCAAAAAAATTTCGAAAAAAATCTGGAATATTCTCCATAAAGTGTAGATTAAGCGAAAATTATGACAAGTGAATTATGTTTCATAATTTCACGAGCATATAAAAAACTATGTCACTTGACAATATGGTGGGAGATTTTTTTCGTGAAAAAGTTGTGAATTTAACGGGGACTAAAAACTAGGAAATATCAATACATATTCAGTGCAATCAGTAATATACTCATCTACGTTTCAGTAAGGTACCGAGACAAAATAATTTTATTTTATTTGTTTATAATTAAACAAATATTTGGGTCGTAAATATTTGTTTTAAACTTTTACTACTAGATTCTAAATTGAGCTAGGTTTATTTATTAGCTATTAGGTAGATAAAAAGCCACAACTATTATACATTATGGACTAAGAAAAAACGTAAAAATACATATTGAATCTTAAGATGTGATGGACCTAATTAACTTAGCCTAGGTCAGGTTTTATTTAATTTTAAAAGCAATCACCGTACGGACAACTAATTGCACAGGGACGACTTGCACTTGGCCAATTTTTTTTTTAAGATACATTGATGTTTCGTCCAACATTTGTTTTGTATATCTTGGTGGTGACTTTTTTTTTTTTTTTTATTTTTACATTTCGATTATTTTTTTAATTAATAGTTTGGAGTAATTGAGGCGTTGCGGATAGTAAGGGCGAGCTCAACATTGGGTCAAATTTTTTTTTTTTTATATATTCTATTTTATAGTACTTTTCCTACATCACATACCGGTCTAATTGTTGAGTTCGCCCTTGCTTCGCCTTCAAATTTCAGTATCAAATAAATGAAAAATTTCGAACAGGCGATAGCCGGGCGGGTAGTAAGGGCGAACTCAACAATTTCGCGCGGAGCAACCGCCGGTATTGCGTCACTAAATGAGGTTTACTTGAAATTTTACGCTTTCTGCGTGTTAGTTCAAGTTAATTTTGAAGTTAATACGTTTATGTTTTGTTTGGTTTTGTTGCTTCTTTTTTTAAGAAAAGTATGGCGCAACCTGGACCTTCTAGTAGTGAAGTAAGTGTACAACATTTAGATGGTAGTGCTGTGTCGGGTTATTCGCGAAAGAGACCTGCTAAGATGAATGATTGGCAAAAAAACGAGTGTAAGTTGAAACGAAATTCAGGAAGTGCTTACATTTCAAGAAATAACAAAAGGCACGTTGTTGCCCGCAAAATTGGACCTCCTTGCAAGTATGGATGTTTTGAGAAAATAGGCGCTGAACTGGTCACCAATATTTTTGACTCTTTTTGGCAAATTGGAAACTATGATCTACAGAATGCTTACTTATCAAAATTGTTGATCTGCAATGATGTAAAAAGATCTTACGTAAAGGGGCGTCCAAGTCGTACCCTGAGACGCATTCAATATAATGTGACTGTTGATCACGCTAATCGTGAAGTTTGTCGTACTGCGTTTTATAACATTCATGGCATCTCTGAAAAGCGCGTTTCAAGTCGTACTTGACAAAACCAGCAGAACTGGAACTGTTACAACGGATCAAAGGGGGAGGTGTGAACCCGCGAAGAAAATAGGAAATGACGATCTTTCTAAAGTAAAAGAACACATCATGTCACTACCTACTGTCACCAGTCATTACAGTCGCGCCAAAAGCCCTCATCGAAAATACTTACCTGTTGGACTTAATATTAAAAAAGCTCTATTCTCTTTACAATGAATGGCTTACGGAAAATTACCCTGGTTACAGCCCGGTAAATCAGCTCTATTATCGTGATACGTTTAATATGCAGTTCAATATTGGTTTTGAGCCCCCAAAAAGTGACACCTGTAATTATTGCGATAAAGTAGACATAAAAATTAAAAGTAGTCAAATGCACGATTCCGAAAATGTTGCTGAAATCGAGAATCTTAAACAAGAGAAGAGGAGTTACATCTGACCCGTGCAAAAACTGCTCAGTCTCTTCTTAAGGGATTAAGGAGTAATGCCGATGACTCTTTTCTGGTCATAGCTTTTGATCTGCAGCAGGCTTTGCCAACCCCAAAGCTGACTACTGGGATTCAGTATTACAAAAGGAAGCTATGGACCTATAACTTTTGTATCCATAATGTAAAAACCGGTTCTTCAACGATGTACCTTTGGGATGAAAGTACAGGGAGGCGTGGATCATGTGAGATTGCAAGTTGCTTGTACGATTATTTGTGTAAAGTTGATGTTAATGTTAAAAAAAAGTTATTATGTTCAGTGATAACTGTTCTGGACAGAACAAGAATTTAAATCTTGTTTTGGCAAATCTATACTTTATACACAAAGACCAGTTCACTGAAATTAAAACACTATTTTATGATACCTGGGCACTCATACCTTCCCTGTGATAGGGATTTTGGGAACATTGAGGGAGAAATACGGAATAGCACTGTGTATACCGTGGATCACTATAAGTTAATGATTGAAAGCTGTCGCCGAAAAAAAACCAGTTTTGCGTTGTCCAACTTAGACAGGACATGATTTTCAATTTCTCTAATTTTCAAAAAAGAAAATTACTAAAATGCAGATGGCTGGTGCTAAGTTTAAAGATGGAAAGATCTTTGATTTTACAAATAACTTTAAGCAAGGTTTCTACATTCATTCTGCTTACAATTTGGATGTCAAAACGGCAGTCAAACTACAAAAAGGCAAGGTGAAAAACTATGATCCTGATCATTTTCATTTGGCCAGTGAAACACTGACCCAGACTTTACAGTGCTCCCATTAAAATACCAGCCCCCAAAATTAAAGGACATTCAGGACTTGTTACCGTATGTTCCCCTACCTTGGAGTCGGTTACTTTACTAACATTATAGCCTCTCAAGACGCAGCAACGAATAAGAGCACCGAAATGAAGATGTTATGGACGATGACCAAATAGATTACAACTGAACTTGGCTAATTATTTGTTTCTTTTCTTTAGTTTTTTTTATGTTAGTTTCAATACCATATTTCCACTGTTTTGTATGTTGTATCAAGTAACTATTTTGTAATAACAAAACCTTTAATTAAAACAATAACCTTAAAATTAAATAAAATGTGTTCAAAAATTTTTAATACCGGTCTAATTTTTTCCCAGGTATTGCCAATTTTAGGTGATAGTGTAGCATCAGAAACGAACAGTAAAATATGAAAAAAAAAATACACAAATAAATATTTAAAAAACATTTAAAAATTCACGGAATACACTATTCTACTTAAGTAAATAATAATAAAAAAAATTATAAATAAATAATAAAAACCTAATTTTGCCAATATTTTGTTGAGTTCGCCATTTAGATTTTTCTATAAATTCAATTTTTTCGAAACTTCATTTTGTTGAGTTCGCCCTTACTATCCGCAACGCCTCAATTGTGATATGTATGAATATAATGTTTGTTGCTGTAAAAGTTTTTTTTTTGTATATTTATGTAAATTTGGTCTCTGTTTTAATTACTGACTTGTCATTCTGATATATTTTTTTTGAAAATTCGCGCAAGGTCTTGAAGATTCTTGAATGTATTGATATATGGTATGTTTTCGGGTTTTAAAATTTGACAACAGAGAACATAGTTTATTTTGAATTTTATGCTAAACTGCACAATCTCGAGCGAATGACAAACTCCACCATCGAAATACCAACACTTCAAACGATACGTGTCAAAATTTAATGACATTTCGAAGATTAATTTCAAAGTTACAGTGGTTTTAGTGACGCTACTTTTGATATTTTCAAAACAATGGAAAAAGTCGAATTTCGTGTGTTGATTAAACACGGTTTTATCATGGAAAAAATACCGTTCCAGCAAAGCAATGACTTGATACGTGGTAGGGGGACTCTGCTCCTGGAAAATTACTCATCATTTTCTGGTATGCTGAACTTAAAGGCGGTCGTACAGATACAAATGATGGTGAACGCTCTGGACGCCCAAATGACGTGGTTACACCGGAAAATATCAAAAAAATCCACAAAATTGTTTTGGATGTAAAGTGAAATTGCATGAGGTAGCCGATACCCTAAAGATATCAAAAGGACGTGTTGCTCATATTTTGCATGAACATTTGGGCATGAAAAAACTTCGAAATGGGTTACCGCATTTGCTCACAGTGAACCAAAAACAACAACGTGTTGATGATTTTGACCGCTGTTTGGACCCATTTAAGCGCAATAAAAAGGATTTTTTTCATGCGATATGTGACAAGCTTCCATGTGCGATAAAATCACATCAGACACATCCCTAGTTTAAACCAGTAGGTTATCTGAGCTAAAACTAAATACTTATATAACGAGAAGTCTGTAAATATTCCTGCATTTCAACCAGTTCAATTGAAAGTTTAAGTTAATTTAAATTTACAAATTACTTTAGCAATAAGAAAGGTTACATACGTATCTAAAAAACTAAATTAAATGAAATGAAGTTAGCTCAAGTTTAATATAGATAAACACAATTTATATTTTGCGAGGTATAAGTAAAATATAAACAGAACTTAATTAAAACTTGGCATTCCAGCTTTTAACGTTGTTAAGCAAATAACTTAAGTTGAAAACCTCACCAAGTTGTGAGTTATTGTTATTTTTATATCCCTCTACCTTATGAAACCGACGTTATATGTAGAAGCTTGTTTACTTTCCTTACTAAAGAAAAGTATAGTTTGGGTAAAAAAAATTCCATTTACTCCCATTTCTGCCTCGTTGGATCACAAAAATATATTTTCTCATTTTCGTCGATCTAACACATTGTTGGCCCGATAGCTTACAAACTAAAAAAATATTGATTTCAAATTGGTTCGCATGTATTACTTAAAGTAGTAATAATATAAAATAAAGCCTCTTGTTTTGGAACGACGTCCCATCAGTGGAGGGAGGTTAAAAGAAGTAGTGGTCAATAAATTTTATAATATCATGAGAGTTTCTCCTGGTTTTTAGTAGGCAATATCTTGACCGATTCATTACATGGGCTGAAACATTTTCATTCTGTACTATTTGTTGTAGCACTGTAGCGTTTATTTTTACAGCTCCTTTGTTTCACATTACGTTAGAGGATTTAATAAGAATTGTATAGAATTTTGGTAGTAGCATGGCTACCTCTCATTTGAGTAGATATCCATTGTAATATTTCTACACAATTAGGGAGTCGTTTTGCTATCCCAAATATAGTTTGTCTATAGAGTTTCCTGGTATTTGCCGAATTACGTAATTACGTAATAATACGTAATATTTTCTGTTTGGAAGGAAAAAACACCACCTACTATTTCCATATTGCAGTCAAAGATGCCCGATGTTGTCTTCAGACAGCGCATCATAAAGCGTATTTTAATGAAACTAGACACCAAAAAGGCTTCTGGCGCTGACGGAATACCTGCCATAGTTCTCAAAAACTGTGCAAGGGAACTAACAGCAGTTTCTATAGACTTTTTAACCTATTCTACAGAAAGGGAATATTTCCGTCCTGCTGGAAATGTGCCACGGTTCAGTCGATACCTAAAAAAGGTAAGAAGACCTTGCCAAATAACTACCGACCAGTCGCACTGCTTTCAATAATATCGAAAGTCATCGAAAAGGTTATCAATGAGCATCTTCTAAAATATCTTGAACGATTCAATATTATTAGCGATCACCAACATGGTTTTCGTAAACATAGATCAACAGGAGATCTTCTGACTTATGTAACACTTGTTTGGAACAACGCAATTGAACACTTTGGAGAATCTCGAGCGGTTGCTCTTGACATATCCAAGGCATTCGACCGTGTTTGGCACGATGGACTGTTGGCTAAGTTACACTCTTATGGTATCTCTGAAAGGTTATGTCTGTGGCTCTCATGTTTCCTCAGAAAGCGTTCTTTACGAGTGGCGGTCGATGGATTTCTTTCTAACACCTTCACTATCAACGCCGGTGTGCTCCAGGGCTCCATACTGTCTCCTACTCTCTTTCTCATTTACATTAATGATCTGCTGGAAAAGACCGGGAATCCAATCTACAGCTTTGCAGATGACAGTACGCTTGTCTCTTCATTCACCTTGAATGCTCGGACATCGGCTGCTCACGCGAATATTCGCAGACAGCAGGAGGTCGTGCAACTTTACAAAAACCTGGAAGAAATTCTATCTTGGTGACAGGTGAACAGTACAAAAACCCAGGCGGTAGTTTTTTCTAAATAGTTAACGTTGCTGAACCCGACATGGTTATGTCGGGGCACTCCATTCCCCTAGCATCGTCGCTCAATTTGTTGGACGTTAGTTTGGGAGCAAATATGTCCTGGCATGAACATGTTGCAGGCATAGCAAGGAGAGCTTCTCAAAAGTTGGGAATACTATTTCGAACCAGAAAGCTTTACACCCCACAACAACTGTTAATTCTTTACAAAGCTCAAATTCGACCAACTATGGAATACTGCTCCCACGTTTGGGGCTCCGCTCCTAAACATACACTGCATTTGTTGGATTCTGTTCAGAGAAGAGCTGTCCGTCTGACTGGAGACCGGGAATTGACCGGCGACCTTGATTCGCTGGAACATCGAAGAACGGTTGGCGACTTGAGTCTGTTCTACAAGTATTTTCATGGAAAGTGTTCGAAGGATGTAGCCTGCTTAATTCCTCCCAAAGCGGTTGCATGTTAGAAATACACGTCGCGCTGGTTTTGTTCGCATCCGTATGAGGTTCAGCTTGTTACTCCGCGTACAATGCTTTTCAAGCAGTCTTTTTATATGGAGAACATCATCCCTTTGGAATAATTTGCCCATCGCTGTGTTTCCCACCGAGTACAATTTACATCGATTCAAGAACAACGTGAATCGCTTTTTGCGCACACATGCCGCTTCCTGGAGCGCTTTAGGGAGTTCCCTGCAGCACGTGTGCTAGACCCATAAAAAAAAAAATTTTGTTTGTAGTCCATTACAAGTTCAGTAAATCTATTTGAATAACAATATTGCATTATCTAGTTCTACTCGATTTTAATGGTACTGCAGGTCATTGGACCGATCGCTTCACGAACCAGTTTTCAAAAAAGATTCAGCGTCGAGTTTTAGGTATTTTATCTTTACTCTAACCTTCTGTTTTTTTTTTTGGATAGCAAACACTCTACAATTGAAATTATTTCTACAGTTTTGGGTAGAGCACTCACCATTGGGTAAGTTTATGTTTTCTTTTTTGACAGTTTTGTTTTCTTTTCGGCTCACTCTAAAATTTCCACTACAAGAAAAAACGCAGGACGAGCCATTTGCGGTACTTCATTCTTTCTAGTTACATTTGGCTACATGCTGAAGAGTTAATGGTTTTAAAATTATCTGAACAGTTTAAGATTTTTATAGGTAATAAATTTTTTTTTTTCTTGTCTTTTCATTCCCCGTTTTCCCTCCTTTTTTCCCATTTTTCCAGTCTTCGACCTACGCTCCAGGGCTGTACATATGTAAATAGTTCAGGAATATTCTAGTGCAGACAAGATGTTGAGTTTAGAAAAGCTATTCCACCAACGCCGGGAAAAATAAAACTTTCTCAGGTCAGTATTACCATTTTTATCTGATTCTTTTTTTTAATTTATAAAACAATAACGTTAATTTTTCTCTGCTTAGTTCATTTCGTACAAATCGCATAATTTCATTATATCTAGGTCATATGTTAGGCAACAAAAGACAATATATTTCTTTTTTTTTTATGGGTCTAGCAGACGTGCTACAGGGAAGTCTCTAAAGCGCTATAGGAGCGACACGTGTGCGGAGAAATCGATTCACGTTGTTCTTGAACCTCATACGGATGTGAAGTATTAGCGCGACGTGTATTTCTAACATGCACCGCTTTGGGAGGAATTAGAAGCGGGCTACATTCCTTCGAACACTTTCCATGAAAATACTTGTAGAACAAACTCAAGTCGCCAACCGTTGTTCGATGTTCAGCGAATCAGGTCGCCGGTCAATTCCGGGTCTTCCAATCAGACGAACAGCTCTTCTACTGAATAGATTATCCATCGACCAAGATGCAGTGTATGTTTTGGAGCAGAGCTCCAAACATGGAGCAGTATTCCATAGTGGGTCGAATTTGAGCTTTGTAAAGAATTAACAATTGTTGTGGACTGTAAAGCTTTCTGGTTCGAAATAATATTCCCAACTTTTGAGAAGCTCTCCATTGCTATGCCTGCCAACATGTTCATGCCAGGACATATTTGCTCCCAAAATTAACGCCCAAAAATTGAGTGACGATGTTATGAGGGATGGAGTGCCCGACATAACTATGCCGGGTGCAGCAACGTTAAATTTTTTAGAGAAAACTGCCGCCGCCTGGTCTTTGTAGAGTTAAATTCCACTTGGTTGCTGTCACCCCAAGATAGAATTTCTTCCAGGTCTTTGTTAAGTTTGTGAATGACTTCCTGCTGTCTGCGGATATTTGTCTGAGTAGCCGATGACCGAGCGTTCAAGGAGAATGAAGAGATAAGTGTAGTGTCATCTGCAAAGCTGTATAGATTGGACTCTCGGTCTTCTTCCAGCAGATCGTTAATATAAATGAGAAAGAGAGTAGGAGACAGTTTGGAGCCTTAGGGTACACCGGCATTGATAGTGAAGGTGTTAGAAAGAAATCCCGTCGTCTGCCACTCGTAAAGTAACCCTCTGCTCGGAGGAAACATGAGAGCCACAAACAAAACTTTTCAGACATACATAAGAACGTAGCTTAGAGGCAACAGCCATCGTGCAAACACGAACTCGGTCCGCCAAGCCTGCGGAAGCTAGTAGTATGTACAAGAGCACACCACCACCCCGCTCTAGCTCGCGATTCTCCAAAGTGTTCTACTGCATTGTGATACATAAGTCAGAAGATTCTCCCGTTGATCTATTTTTACGGGGAATGCCATCTTACCAGAGCTCGATCGCAATCAAATAATGATGGAAGCCTTCAAGATATTTTAGAAGAGCTGCTGATTGATAGCCTTTTCCATGGATTTCGATATTAATGTAAGCAGTGCCGATTGATTGGTAGTTAATTTGGCAAGGTCTTTCTTGCCTTTTTTTAGGTAATCGGTTGATTGACTGTGGCACATTTCAAGCAGGAAGGAATTATTCCGTTCTATAGGGTAGCTGAAAAGTCTACAAGAAAATCTAGTGTTAGTTCCCTCGACACAGTTTTTGAGAACTATGGCAGGTATTCCGTCCAGCGCCAGAAGCCTTTTTGGTGTCTAGCTTCATCAAAATAAGGGGTTTTTATGATACGCTGTCTGAAAGACAAAGAGCGGGCATTCCTTGACTGCCACTATGAGAATAGTGGGGTGGTGTTTTTCCTTGGAAATCGACGTTAGAATGTGAAGGCAAAGAGTTCTACAGGAAAGTTCTTGAGCGTTCACACGAGAATATAAAATTTACTCCAAACAAAATTTAAGCGTTTTTTTCATCTTATTAAGACCTAGAGTTACATTTTCCAGATGGCAGTTAGATTTTATACATATAACGTCTCTTATTATCTAGATCATGTAATAACCTTCATATTTTATTTTTTTTATCAACAGATGAAATTACAGATGTAAGTAACTTTATTAGATAACTAAATTTATGTTTTTCTCTATCTCAACAAATTATTGTCCTAGTTTTAGTAGACACCAGGTTAGTTTTTGTCAGATTTAAACACGGTTTAAAGGACCGCGGTTTATCTAACATACGTGGTTATCATAATTATAATAAGAAAGCATCACAATGTCGGCCACACATTATTTTTTGAGATGTTGCTTTAAATTATTATTTTTCTGCATAATCGCTTTCAGAAATATACTTTTCTCAGTGGCTGGGAAGATTTTTTAATGCTGCCAATTCAGAATGCGATAAAATTGGGTCCAGAAAAGCGTACGAAGATCTTCATCTTCACGTTGTCAATGAATCGTTGGTTTTACCAGAGTTTGTTTTAGTGGAACAAAGAGCTAAAAAAATCGCAGAACCAACAAGTCAGCGTTGGTAGAGAGGGTATTTCGGTGGCCTCCAACGCATATAGTTGTCAATTTTTTAAGTGTGAGTGTTGCTATATCTGGATCGAAACGTTGTGGTGTTGTGAAGAAACAATCATCTCTAGGATAGGGTGCTCTCGTTTCTTGCCACGGTCTGCAATGTATAATCTTACTCAGAAAGCCACAGTAGTACTTTCGCATTGACAGTGCCGCGTTCGTGCAAAAAAAATTAATAAGCAAAACGACACGCCGCACTTTAAATAACTACATTTGCAAATCTGCACAATCGAGTCTTAGCTCTCACAGCACTGATTCACGACCATCATGCTGTGCACTTGGTGCGAAAAACTAACACATAAAACTTGACTGTGTTTTCATCATCTATCTACTTTTGTACATCCCCCACTATCACGGACCTGAAAACCAGGAGCTAGTTCGAAAAACATTTTCTCGCCCTCACGAAAAAAAAAACGATTTCTATTTGATTTATATCTACGAAGTTTATA
>JAHKBH010002508.1:5000-39266 GCA_019049505.1 Pachyrhynchus sulphureomaculatus
GATGGCAAGTAAGAAGCCTTCAGTCTCAGGGAATAGCTGCCCATCCCGTAACCAGGTGTATGATTGTTTTTTATTTACGTGGTCTTGTTCTATGTGGTATCTGTGTTTTTCCGTGGAGTGTTTTCTCTGACCACGTTTTCATCTTTTCCTGTTGTAATTGGGAGTGACAGTGTGTGTCTGCTGAGTGGTCTGCCCGGGCTAAGTCGAGAGGTGTGTAGTTTTTGTCTGCTTTCACTGTCGCTGTGTGGAGGCTGGTTTGCTTGCTGTGAAAGAATTTCCTAAGTGTTTGTATTTGTTTTGTGTGTAATGATCTGATGTCTATAATTCCTCTTCCTCCTGCCTTCCTCTCGATGGTAAGTCTTTCTTTGCATGCGTTGGGGTGTAATTTCCTGTATTTGGTGAATTGAGATCGTATAAGGATGTGAATATTTTCTATGTCTGTTTGTGACCATTTGATGATACCAAATGAATATGTGAGTATAGGTATAGCGAACGTGTTGATGGCTTTAGTGAGATTCTTAGAGTTGAGTTTTGTTTGCAAAAGTTTCGTCAGTCTGTTTTTGAATTCGGTTCTGAGCTCTGTTTTGATGTGAGTGTGGTTGAGTTTGGTGCTTTGTTGGAAGCCTAGATATTTGTATGTTTCTTTATCGAACATGTTATCGAGCGTTTCATTGTTGATGGTTTCTGTCTCATGGTGGCACTTCCATTGGCCTTTGTTGATGTGGAGCACTTTGCATTTACTCATACCAAATTCTATATTGACATCTAAGGTGAATATTTCTGTGATTTTGAGGAGTTCTTTCAGCTGTGTTTGTGTGGCAGCGTAGAGTTTTATGTCGTCCATATATAGGAGGTGGTTTATTTTATGTTGATTCATTTTTTGGTGTCTGATATTGAAGCCATGCTCTGTTCTGTTTAGTATATTTGAGAGTGGATTGAGACAGAGGCAAAACCATAGAGCACTGAGCGAGTCTCCCTGAAATATACCCCGTCTGATGTACAGCTCTTCTGTTTGGATCCGTTCGGTTTGTGTTTCTAGGCGTATTTTGGTTTTCCATGTTTTCATAATTTGCGCGAGAAACTGCCTGAGGTGTTGGTTGATTTTATAGATTTCTAGGGCCCTGATTAACCAGCTGTGGGGTATGGAGTCGAAGGCTTTTTTATAGTCTATGTAACCGATGTGAAGGTTTTCTGTGTTCTTTTCTGGTTTGTCCCATAATCACGCTATCTATAATCAGCTGCTCTTTGCATCCTCGACTATTTTTCCTGCATCCCTTCTGCTCTTCTGTGAGGATATTGTTGTCTGTTAGGTGTTGTTCTATTTTCTTCGAAATTGTGGCTGTGATGATCTTGTATAGGGTTGGAAGACAGGTGATAGGTCGGTAGTTTGACGGGTTTGTGGTGTCTGAGCTTTTGGGTTTAACGTATGTTATTCCTTGTGTGAGGAAAGTGGGAAATGTGTGTGGTTGTAGAATGGCTTTGTTGATTTGGTGTGTGAGTGCTTCGTGTGTGGTGGTAAACTGTTTGTACCAGAAGTTTTGTATATTGTCTATTCCAGGGACATTTCCAGTTGTGTGTGTGTTTGATAGTTTCTGTAATTTCTTGTGTATTAAATGTGGTATTTTCTTGTTCTGTCACATGTTTATGTTTGTCTTCTTCGGCTTTGATCCAGGGGGTGTTATTATTGTGTAGTTTGGGTTCTGACCAGATACTTTTCCAATAATCTGTGAGTTCTTGTTTGTTTGGTGGTTCAGTCACTGCTATCTGTTTGTTGTACATAGTTTTCCGGTAGAACTGTTTTTTCGCTTCTTCGGAAGAGGTTGTTGGTGTCGTTCCCCTCATTTGATTCTTTGTATCTACGGAGTCTTGCGGCATATACAGATAGTTTTTGTTTCAAAGTATCGAGGATTTCTGGCAGTGTTCTGTTGGGAGACTTAGATTTGATCTTGTTTGCCCCCTGTGTGACACGTTTGGACGCGTTCCCGCTTATAAACTGTTATATACTGAGGTATTATGTGCTTGTTTAGTGTGTTGAGGATTGGTTGCGTGCTCTGTCTGAAGATTAAACGAGGGATGGGATTTCTTGTTGTGGGTCGGTGCCTGACCATCGAGCTAGATGTGACTCCATTTTGCTTTAAGTGTTTGTATGAAAGGTGATTCGGGGTGATGTTGTGTGGATGTCGTTGAGGGTGGCGAGTGATTCATGTTGTTGTCTGTGATATGGTGTTACGCGGTACTCGCAATATTATTTTGCGTTATGCTCCTCCTGGGTGGTGGGTATTGTTGTGTTCGACTGGGTGGTTGTGTGTGTGAGGCTGGTTCAGAATCTGCTTTATTGTTTCTATTGTTTGGTTGGTCTGTGTTCAGTTCAACAGCCACTGTGTCCTTGATGGTTTGCAATTCGAGAGGTGTGAGACGATTGTTCTTGGTAATAAATCTTTTTTGGTCTATTACTCTCTGTTCTGAAACAAGTAATTGCAGATGTGGATATTCGGTCAAGAAAAGTCTGTGCAGTTGCTGTCTGTAGCCCGATGTTATTGTTTCGAGTTTGGTGGCGGTGTAGTAACAGCGCATCACCGTCCTATTCATCTCATCCGTCCACTTTAACCGCTGTCTTGGTTTTCCAGCCTTGGTAGTTGCATGTTTGTCCTTGCAAAACATACGGGCCCTGGCCTGGCTTTGGTGGTTGTGTTTGTCCCGTATCTACGTCGGTTGTGCTTGGGATTGATGTTGGTGGGTCCAAGCGGCGAGTGATTCTCTTCTCAGTGATTTCTTTGTCAGGTTTTGTGTTTTCATTACAGCAACGCATGGCGTGTTCGTTGATTCCTGTGGTGCAACTCATGTGCTGCTGTGATTTTCCCGCCTTGGTGGGTGTCGGCTTAGTCGCCGACACAACACTTTTGGCAGGTCCATTTTCGGTTGCCTGGTCTTCATCGTTTTGGTCGAGCTGCCATTTCCCGCGACGTCCTCGACCGTTACGTCGCTCGCCCGATGCTTCTTTTATTGGTCTGTTGTTCTCTGGAATGTTTTCAATGTTTTGTGGTGTCAGAAGCTCAAAGTGTCCCGACATTGGGTTGCCTGTTAGTAGAAGGTAAATTGTTTTGTTGTATTTCCCGTGCTTATTATTGTTGGTCTGTCCGTAAAAGTTATTTTTGTATGTCTTGTTCTTCGTTGTTTTGAGAAGATATGAAAGTTGCTATTTTGTGTTTCCGAGAGGGAAAGTATCTCTAGGCTCGTTCCATAGGTGCCATTTTTCCGCATATAATTATAATAGTTATTGAAGTCTTTTATATCGTCGACTTCAATTAATGAAAATGTGTGAAGTTCCGACCAGTTTTGTTGTAAATATCTTAGAGCAGCAACCTCTCGGAGTTTCTCATGGTGGTTCTGGTGGCCATATAAGTGTAAGCTAACTGCACGGAAAAGGCAATTTCCATCACCTACAATGTCGGATCTGGTAAAACTATCGGGAGTAGTTTCGACTGAGGCGGTTGTTTGGTTCGTCTGTAGTTGTTGTTGTTGTGGTGTTGCTATAGCTGTTTGTACGACAGGGGTCCGCCTCCGCAACACCCTTCCATTTTCATTATTATAATTATTATTCTTTAACATAGTATTCCCACGAGTATCCTAGGAAAGAAAGGTCGACTGCGGCAGAGCCTGGATGCCACAGCAAGGCTACTTACTCCGGAGGGCGCCCGGTATCCGGGGGAACCGTTCGCGACTCATAAACGCTGAGCCATTCATCTTCTCGGCACGGTATTATTATTATTATTTCAAAAAGTTCTTCTTTCTCACATTTGATCAATGTGGTTCCATGTTAGGCTGACGGGCCAAAACCAAGTCAGCACAAACGCTATTACCATTATGTATTAAGGAATGACCTGACAATGTTACATGTTTTCAAAATCACTGACTTCTGAATGTTTTTGTGTATGTTTTTGTTGAGTCCTAATTGTACTAAATGTGGTGTGAATGTTATTGGTGTAAGGCCTGTGGCTGATATAATGAGGGGACAATGATGACTTTTTCTTGTTTCCATAGCCTTTTTATTTCCGTTGCAAGGTCTGTGTATTTGGAAATTTTTTCTGTGTATTTCGTTTGGATGTTTGTGTCGTTGGGGACAGCTATGTCAATTAGATAGGTGACTTTTCCTTTTTTGCACTGAAAAGTAATATCGGGTCTATTGGCGGAGACTGTTTTATCTGTATGGATACTGATGTCCCAGTAGAGCTTGTAATCTTCATTTTCAAGTATGGATGTTGGCGTGTATTTGTAGTAGGGATCTGTGTTTTCTATGAGTTTGTATGTTGTGGCTAGTGCTTGGTGAACTACTTTGGCAGCTGAATCATGCCTGGCTGTGTACTCTGTTCCGGCCAATATTCTACATCCGCTCGTTATGTGTTCGATCGTTTCTTTCTGCTGTGGCATTTCCTACATCTGTCCTCTGCAATAGTCGGGTCTTTGATGATATGCTTTTGGTAGTTTCTGGTTAATATGACTTTATCCTGGATGGCAAGTAAGAAGCCTTCTGTTTCAGGAAATAGCTGCCCATCCTGTAACCAGGTGTATGATTGTTTTTTATTTACGTAGTCTTGTTCTATGTGGTATCTGTGTTTTCCGTGGAGTGTTTTCTCTGACCACGTTTTCATCTTTTCCTGTTGTAATTGGGTGTGACTGTGTGTGTCTGCTGAGTTGTCTGCCCGGGATAAGTCGAGAGGTGTGTAGTTTTTGTCTGCTTTCACTGTGGCTGTGTGGAGGCTGGTTTGCTTGCTGTGAAAGAATTTCCTAAGTGCTTGTATTTGTTTTGTGTGTAATGATCTGATGTCTATAATTCCTCTTCCTCCTGCCTTCCTCTCGATGGTAAGTCTTTCTTTGCATGCGTTGGGGTGTAATTTCCTGTATTTGGTGAATTGAGATCGTATAAGGATGTGAATATTTTCTATGTCTGTTTGTGACCATTTGATGATACCAAATGAATATGTGAGTATAGGTATAGCGAACGTGTTGATGGCTTTAGTGAGATTCTTAGAGTTGAGTTTTGTTTGCAAAAGTTTCGTCAGTCTGTTTTTGAATTCGGTTCTGAGCTCTGTTTTGATGTGAGTGTGGTTGAGTTTGGTGCTTTGTTGTTATTATTATTTATTACAAAAAGTTCTTCTTTCTCACATTTGATCAATGTAGTTCCATGTTTGGCTGACGGGCCAAAACCAAGTCAGCACAAACGCTATTACCATTCCGTATTAAGGAATGACCTGACAATGTTACATGTTTTCAAAATCACTGACTTCTGAATGTTTCTGTGTATGTCCGTGTTGAGTCCCAATTGCACTAAATGTGGTGTGAATGTTATTGGTGTAAGGCCTGTGGCTGATATAATGAGGGGGACAATGATGACTTTTTCCTGTCTCCATAGCCTTTTTATTTCCGTTGCAAGGTCTGTGTATTTGGAAATTTTTTCTGTGTATTTCGCTTGGATGTTTGTGTCGTTGGGGACAGCTATGTCAATCAGATAGGTGACTTTTTCCTTTTTTGCACTGAAAAGTAATATCGGGTCTATTGGCGGAGACTGTTTTTATCTGTATGGATACCGATATCCCAGTAGAGCTTGTAATCTTCATTTTCAAGTATGGATGTTGGCGTGTATTTGTAGTAGGGATCTGTGTTTTCTATGAGTCTGTATGTTGTGGCTAGTGCTTGGTGAACCACTTTGGCAGCTGAATCATGCCTGGCTGTGTACTCCGTTCCGGCCAATATTTTACATCCGCTCGTTATGTGTTCGATCGTTTCTTTCTGCTGGTGGCATTTCCTACATCTGTCCTCTGCAATAGTCGGGTCTTTGATGATATGCTTTTGGTAGTTTCTGGTTAATATGACTTTATCCTGGATGGCAAGTAAGAAGCCTTCAGTCTCAGGGAATAGCTGCCCATCCCGTAACCAGGTGTATGATTGTTTTTTATTTACGTGGTCTTGTTCTATGTGGTATCTGTGTTTTCCGTGGAGTGTTTTCTCTGACCACGTTTTCATCTTTTCCTGTTGTAATTGGGTGTGACTGTGTGTGTCTGCTGAGTGGTCTGCCCGGGCTAAGTCGAGAGGTGTGTAGTTTTTGTCTGCTTTCACTGTCGCTGTGTGGAGGCTGGTTTGCTTGCTGTGAAAGAATTTCCTAAGTGTTTGTATTTGTTTTGTGTGTAATGATCTGATGTCTATAATTCCTCTTCCTCCTGCCTTCCTCTCGATGGTAAGTCTTTCTTTGCATGCGTTGGGGTGTAATTTCCTGTATTTGGTGAATTGAGATCGCATAAGGATGTGAATATTTTCTATGTCTGTTTGTGACCATTTGATGATACCAAATGAATATGTGAGTATAGGTATAGCGAACGTGTTGATGGCTTTAGTGAGATTCTTAGAGTTGAGTTTTGTTTGCAAAAGTTTCGTCAGTCTGTTTTTTTGAATTCGGTTCTGAGCTCTGTTTTGATGTGAGTGTGGTTGAGTTTGGTGCTTTGTTGGAAGCCTAGATATTTGTATGTTTCTTTATCGAACATGTTATCGAGCGTTTCATTGTTGATGGTTTCTGTCTCATGGTGGTGCTTCCATTGGCCTTTGTTGATGTGGAGCACTTTGCATTTACTTATACCAAATTCCATATTGACATCTAAGGTGAATATTTCTGTGATTTTGAGGAGTTCTTTCAGCTGTATTTGTGTGGCAGCGTGAGTTTTTATGTCGTCCATACATAGGAGGTGGTTTATTTTATGTTGATTCTCTTTTTGGTGTCTGATATTGAAGCCATGCTCTGTTCTGTTTAGTATATTTGAGAGTGGATTGAGACAGAGGCAAAACCATAGAGCACTGAGCGAGTCTCCCTGAAATATACCCCGTCTGATGTACAGCTCTTCTGTTTGGATCCGTTCGGTCTGTGTTTCTAGGCGTATTTTGGTTTTTCCATGTTTTCATAATTTGCGCGAGAAACTGCCTGAGGTGTTGGTTGATTTTATAGATTTCTAGGGCCCTAATTAACCAGCTGTGGGGTATGGAGTCGAAGGCTTTTTTATAGTCTATGTAACCGATGTGAAGGTTTCTGTGTTCTTTTCTGGTTTGTCCCATAATCACGCTATCTATAATCAGCTGCTCTTTGCATCCTCGACTATTTTTCCTGCATCCCTTCTGCTCTTCTGTGAGGATATTGTTGTCTGTTAGGTGTTGTTCTATTTTCTTCGATATTGTGGCTGTGATGATCTTGTATAGGGTTGGAAGACAGGTGATAGGTCGGTAGTTTGACGGGTTTGTGGTGTCTGAGCTTTTGGGTTTAACGTATGTTATTCCTTGTGTGAGGAAAGTGGGAAATGTGTGTGGTTGTAGAATGGCTTTGTTGATTTGGTGTGTGAGTGCTTCGTGTGTGGTGGTAAACTGTTTGTACCAGAAGTTTTGTATATTGTCTATTCCAGGACATTTCCAGTTGTGTGTTGTGTTTGATAGTTTCTGTAATTTCTTGTGTATTAAATGTGGTATTTTCTTGTTCTGTCACATGTTTATGTTTGTCTTCTTCGGCTTTGATCCAGGGGGTGTTATTATTGTGTTGTTTGGGTTCTGACCAATACTTTTCCAATAATCTGTGAGTTCTTGTTTGTTTGGTGGTTCAGTCACTGCTATCTGTTTGTTGTACATAGTTTTCCGGTAGAACTGTTTTTCGCTTCTTCGGAAGAGGTTGTTGGTGTCTTTCCTCTCATTTGATTCTTTGTATCTACGGAGTCTTGCGGCATATACAGATAGTTTTTGTTTCAAGGTATCGAGGATTTCTGGCAGTGTTCTGTTGGGGAGACTTAGATTTGATCTTGTTTGCCCCCTGTGTGACACGTTTGGACGCGTTCCCGCTTATAAACTGGGTAAGATGTCCTAGATCTCTCCTGATGTTGTTGATTTTGTTTTCTATTCTTATTTGCCATTTGAATTTTGGTTTTGTCCTGTTGGGGTTTCCTTGTCGTTGAGGGAGTTTTTGATTATTTTGTGTTAGAGTGGTGATTGCTGCTGCGTATATTATTGTGGAATGTCTTCGATTGTGCTTGAGTCTGTTATATACTGAGGTATTATGTGCTTGTTTAGTGTGTTGAGGATTGGTTGCGTGCTCTGTCTGAAGATTAAACGAGGGATGGGATTTCTTGTTGTGGGGTCGGTGCCTGACCATCGAGCTAGATGTGACTCCATTTTTGCTTTAAGTGTTTGTATGAGAGGTGATTCGGGGTGATGTTGTGTGGATGTCGTTGAGGGTGGCGAGTGATTCATGTTGTTGTCTGTGATATGGTGTTGCGCGGTACTCGCAATATTATTTTGCGTTATGCTCCTCCTGGGTGGTGGGTATTGTTGTGTTCGACTGTCCTGTGACAGTTCAACAGCCACAGGTGGCCTGGATGTTTGCACTTTCGGAGGTGTGAGACGAATTGTTCTTGGGATTAACTCTTTTTTGGTCGATTACTTCTCTTCTGTTCTGAAACAAGTAATTGCAGATGTGGATATTCCGGTCAAGAAAGTCGGTGCAGTTTCGGTCCCGGGGTCCCGATGGTGATTGTTTCGATGTGGGGGCGGTGTAGAACAGCGCATCAACGTCCGTGATTCATCGCATCCCTCCACTTTAACCGCTGTCTTGGTTTTCCAGCCCTTGGTAGTAGTTGCGTGGTGGTCCTGGCAAAACCATACGGGCCCTGGGCCTGCTGTGGTGGTTGTGTTTGTCCCGTATCTAACGGCGGTTGCGCTTGGGATTGGATGTTGGTGGGTGCAAGCAGCGAGTGATTCTCTTCTCAGTATGAGTTGCTTTGTCAGCGCTTTTGTGTGTTCATTACAGCAACGCATGGCATGTTCCGTTGATTCCTGTGGTGCAACTCATGCGCTGCTGGGATTTTCCCGCCTTGGTGGGTGCACGCTTAGGCGCCGACACATACCCAACTTTTGGCAGGGTCATTTTTCGGTTGCCTGGTCTTCATCGTTTTGCGTCGAGCTGGGCCTTTCCCGCGACGTCATCGACCGTTACGTCCGCTCGCCCGATGCTTCTTTTATTGGTTCTGGTGTTTTCTCTGGAATGTTTTCAATGTTTGTGGTGTCAGAAGGCTCAAAGTGTCCCCACATTGGGTTGCCTGTTAGTAGAAGGTAAATGTTTTGTTGGATCCTTGCCCGTGCCTTATTATTGTTGGGTCTGTCCGTAAAGTTATTTTTGTATGTCTTTGTTCTTCCGTTGTTTTGAGAAGATTGAAAGTTGCTATTTTGTGTTTTCCGAGAGGGCAAGTAATGCTCTAGGCTCGTTCCATAGGTGCCATTTTTCCTCATATAAGATAGTAATAGGTTGTTGAAGTCTTTTATATCGTTCGACTGTCAATTAATGAAAATGTGTGAAGTTCCGACCAGTTTTGTTGTAAATTATCTTAGAGCAACCTCGCGGAGTTGCTCATGATGGTTTTTTGGTGGCCATAAATTTTCTATAAGTGTAAGCTAACTGCACGGAAAAGGCAATTTCCATCACCTACAATGTCGGATCTGTTTAAAACTATCGGGGAGTAGTTTCAACGGTGAGGCGGTTGTTTGGGTTCGTGTGTAGTTGTTGTGTTGTGTTGTTGTGCACCCCACCCCCCCTGGGTGTTGCGATAGCTGTTTGGACGACAGGGGGTCCGCCTCCGCAACAACCCCTTCCATTTTCATTATGGAGAATGAGGATTATTATTTAAACATAGTAATTCCCACGAGTATCCTGAGGAAAAGAAGGTCGACTGCGGCAGAGCCCTGGATGCCACCTCGCATAGTGCTAACTTTACTCCCGGAAGGGCGCCCGGGTTATCCGTAGTTATTATTATTATTATTAAAAATTTTATAATTAACCTGGAAAGAGAATCGAATATCAAATGAATCTTAAATTCTAAAAAAAAACACGTAAATGGGAAAAGTTGGTAGGTCAGAGGAAGTAAGCGCACCTAACGGATCAGGACAGACAGAAGTGGGGGAATAACCCCAAGACAAAGAGACGTTGCATCTGTATATATATTATGTTATTTGCTACATGATATTGTTCCATATTTAGGTAGTGTATTGCAAGAGAACGCGGTAGCGGCAAACTTTTTTCACTTGTATTCACTGTTATCGTCACTGCTTATTCCTTAATGCTACCGATATGTAATAAAAATATATCCTATAACCTAGCCAAAGAACATATGTATGTTTTGTAAAAAAAAGCACGAAAAATCAGATAAGTGGTTCTCGAGCGATAAGCGCACTAACGGACAAGACAGACAGGGACAGACGTTTGCGTTTTATATATTATATACATTATATATTCATATTATATATTATATATATAGATATGACCGAGCATAGTAGTATTATATTGTATATATATATTATACTTATATAGTATATATTATATATCTATATATATATATATAGGATCAAAATTATAGATATATAGGATATATGATATATATATCTATTTGAACAATGGTTAATAGAAACCTAAATAAATTATGCTCACGATTTAGATCTGTGTTCCTTCCTAGTTAATTCAAAAAAAACGCCAGTAAACACTGTTAGTACTTTTCAGGATATTTTATTGGATATAAAGGAAAACATGAAATTATGTGAAAATATACCTAGGATGCAGAGGTGATTGTGTGATTGTAGTCATATTTGGCTTAAAAAGTTTGATAATAGTCCTTATCAGTTTGGGGCAACAATTTACATCCCATATTAAATTTTGACGCTAATATCATTTTATTTTGAAAATTATAAATTCAGTTATTTTTTATTTTCCCCTGTATGAAACCATTAAAATATATCTTACAAATCTTTTTGTTTGAGCTTGATTTATGGATGCTGAGGCATGTGAGGGCAGGAAATTTTCTTCTTATCCAAGAATGAATTTTATTGTTATATATTAAGATAAATACTCTTTCTCCATTTGGCCCGGTACATATACGGTGATCTTTAAAAGAAACAAAAAAATTTGTGAAAAACTATGACACTCTAAATATTTGACAATCCTCACCACTTATACTCTGATTGCAGATAGGCGGGACGCTGACGATCTATTTGTCACGTCCGCTGTGTTCGTACGTTTTCACATAACCTCGGACGTTGTGAAAAAATTACCAATTACAATACTTTTCTTAGGCTACTAACTTTGTACAAATTCGTTTACAAATTTATTGTTGAGTACTGAAATCCCCAATCTTAATTCCTTTTATCTAAAGCAATATAGATTTACCGAATAGAAAAAAAAAGAAACTCTTTTATAACAAGTCCTATGTCACCAAATTTCAAATATCGACATCTCATTTCGTTTGAGAGTTATCGTACGACGAGAATGGAAAACTATGTTGTTTTTCTTCAGGTCGAGACAAACACTGAAATATGATGAAATGGAAACGAAAATCTGATACCTAAAAAATAAAAATAATTTTTTGGTCGCGAATACAGTACTTCTCGTCATCAACTGGAGTAAGTAAAAATAAAATCAAGAGCTAATCTCTACACGCATCTTTATGCAAAATCATAATTTATATTATTCAGTTCTTAAGACCCAGAAATAATTAATTTACACTTCAAATGGAATCCGTCCAGTTCAAAATCAGATTAGTATATTAAAAACTTATGATTATTGAGTGATCCGTGTTAATCCAGGATTTAACTTTTTAATGGGTGACCCCCATACATTCTGTAATACTTAACCACAATATAAAGCTGCTAAATAATTGTTTTCAGAAATAATTATTCATATAGCTTCATAATATATTTGTTGTCAGCAACTTTTGTAATATGTAATTATATTAATTTATGATAGTTGTAACAAAGGTTATTCAATATTGATGAAAATTAACTAAAACATCATAAAAACTGATTACATTTTATGTCACAGAAGTTCTTCTGCATTTTAAAATGATGTATAGTTTTTTCTGCCCAATAATTTTGATGCAATCATAGCTCTGTAAATAAATTTTATGTTTTTAGCATGCTAAAACCTCTATTACGTTTCACTGTGCATTGCAAATATTTTATATGAGACTTGAACTCGAACCCTTTGATGTTTCGAAAATAAAGTTTACTCTCAGCATAAAATTGAAGATGAGTTTGCACGTAACACCTCTGTATACTATATCTCTATTATTAGATCTACAAATACAATCACAAAAATGGTTTTTTGCGAAAAGTTATAGTATAATAACTAAATTAAAACAAACACAACCTGAGGATAACTTCCAACAATTTTTATTTTTTCAGCTCAGAAGAGGACTGCTGTAACATTTTGGTTTAGAACAATTTAATGCCTGTAGAAATTCTGTAAAAGAGTAGCTTTTTTAAAACTGATATATCTTTAGATTCTCTAGATCTATTAAATTTTTGACTCTAACGACAAGTTTTACTTATGAAATTAGCAGAGCTAAATACGATCTGTTTACCATAACTATTTTTTTAAAATGTTTATTTCAAAAAATGTTGTCGGTCGGCAAGTCATTTTGATTTTAAAAATACGTTTGTTTGAATAATCCAGGTACAATGTATTAACCAGAGCGAAACCTTTCAAACTTTAAATTTTAAAATTTTTCTTTTTATTTTTTGAAAAGTTTGTCTTTAAAAAATTCACAAGCAATTTTATTTCCTATAATTTTTCAGTCTGTAGTTTTCTGGAAAGTTTTTAGACAGGTCTTTATTTTTAGTACCGTTTACACAAGTGATTTATTAATACTTTAAATCCTTTACACATTCAAATAGATAATACTGCTGATTACAAAGCGACAGAAGACGTGATATGAGGCTATATAAATAAGATATATGAGAGAACATCGGCCCCACCAAATTCTATCAAAAAAATTATGGAGCCAAAATCTGCATTTTTGGTGAGCCATTTCCCCCATATACGGTTGAGAGAAACTAAACTAAAACTATATAATCTTATGATAAATATACTAATAAAGATACATGTGCATCACTACGTATCCTAAAAAAATAGTTTCTTGATCACGTAGGTATCTAAATATATTTTTTTAAATATTAAGGTCTAGACACTGCTCATACTGCTGCTGCTACAGGATGGAGGGTAATTACTTTCAGTTTTTGATTTCTTTGTAGTTCTGTAAAATTTTTTCTTGTCTAAAAACATGTATCAGGTATGGAAAAACCAATTTATAAAAGTTAGTATATGTAGTATAAAGTCAGACAAACTTTTCAGATTTTTGTTTTCCATGATTATAATTTTAAATACGAAGATACACTCTAAAGTAGGATGCAGCAATTGCACGATGCGTGAAGTAAATCCTCTTCACGAACAGTTTGCTGTCATAAGGCAAAATGTTTTATTGTCTAGTTTAATAATAACACTTTGGTTTGCCTAGTTAGTTGTGATAAGAGCGAGGTAATTCTCCATGTTATTTTAGGGTTCAGAAGTTTCAATTTTATCTATATGTTTGTAGGGTGGTAAATCGATAATTTTTGAGATAGGTTTACTTTGTAAAAATATCGCTTTAATGGTAAAGTTTTGCAAACTAGTGACATTATAAAATGAAAATAGATTTAACACCAAAAACTGGTATAAATTTGAAAAATTATATATAAATTTTTTTAAAAGTTATAGTCTATACAAGTAAAAGTGGTTGGGTTGCTACAAGTATAATTATAAAATTGAAGTGGGTTAGAGCTAGAACTTCTTCAGGTTCAGTAACGGTGGCTGCGGGTAGAATATTTGTGGCTTAGTAAAGTTAATTTGTGTTCGTGTGTGTCAGTAAACATATGAAATACAAATTAAGTATGTAATTAAAGGATATTAAAATGGGAGAAAAAAGCTGTCAAACTTATCTAGTATCTTATGGAACAGTCACTTTTTTGGATAAGGTTAACATTTTTTTGTTTTATTTTAATATTTATATATGTTTTCTGTATGAATGAGTAAAGAAATAGTGGCTCATTACATGCACGTATAATACGAACTAGAAGTAAATTTTCCACAATGTATGGTCGATGTTTAAGATGTCAATATTAAGACGAAAAGGTTAAGGGAGAATGGGTGTTATGTAGGATATTTTCAAACAAAATAACTATACGTATATAAAAACAATAAAAATATCTTTATTTTAAAATAAACTTTTTATCTGTCATCTATTTCGTTGTTTCTGAAAGTATAATTATATTTATTAAAGACACGTAAAATATAACAAGAAAAGTTATTTTTTAGTGATATGAAAGTCTGTTTTTACGAGTTTACAGGAAATTTAAGAAGTCTGGGATGCATATTATGACTAGGGGTAATCCGCCGTTAAAGAAGATTTTTCTATAGCTTAGTCTGGGTATCCTTGTTAAATTCAGCCACATATCCTCTCGATGTTTGACTGATTAATTTTAAAGATATATTTACAAAAGGATTATACCTTGATAATTAGTTTTCCATATTATAGTAATATATTTTAATTTCTTAATATACAGCAATATTATTACTATAATGTAACTTGAAATCTATTATTTTATTGACTTCGCCCTTACATTTGGCGATGACAGTGTTTAGACATGATATAAACAGAATATAATACATTTTCTAATGAAAATATCTTCACTGAAGGGGCAGTTAGCGACAGTGGAGTTATGTGGTAATCCCTGTTTATACAAAGCAAGTGGCTTTTAGCTGAGATGCCTGTCTGATCTGTCATTGAAGAACTTATTTAATCTCTTTTTAGACTGTTCAATAAATATATTTGTCTATTCTGTAATTCGACTTTACACGTGAATTATAGCATTTTGTAGAAAGGTTTATATAACAAAGTGGATATTAAGGACATCTACTTCGGCAGTTAGCATCGCTAATTTTCCTTATTTAAGGCGCTGTTGTTTTTCTAGTTATCACACCTATTGTTATCAAAGTGGGATATAAAACACGATTTTTTACCTTACCGGTTTATTTCCCTACATTTACCGATAATAGTGTTAGACAATATATACAAGAAAAAATTATGCTCCTATAAATAATCTACTCTGAGGACGCGGGATCCTTCTTACTGAGAAATTATTTTACGTATCCGTAGGACAATCCTTTTTCTATTTCTTTTGTATAGTCTTATAAATAATTTTATATTCCTTATTCTACAATAAATTCCGAATATATTTCGAAGGCTATGATAGCGGATGGTTATCAAAGTCCTTATACTGTGGCAGTTAGCTTCAGTAAATTTTTAATGTTTTTAATTTTAAATTGCAAATTTATTACAACATTTATATTTAGTGATGAGAAGTATTAGTGAGTAGTTAACCTCACTGAGATAAGATAGATATTTTTTTATTCCTGTAATCTCTACTTATACCTCAGGTGATGTACAGCAATGTCAGTATAGAAAGTGCATATTCCAAATTGGATGTTAAGGACTTATCACTACGGGCAGTTAATCTTCTCTAATTTCCTATTTAACTGTTGATTTATCTATTTATCACACCTATTTGTGTATCAAAGTGGGAGAGAAAACCTATTATTTATTCCGTTTTTTTCCTTACAATTGACTATAATAGTGTATAGACAAAATCTACAAGAATAGATGAGGTTGCCCTATAGATATCATTTCCAGTCTGGACGCAGGTTTCCTTTCTTCGATAAAGAATTTTATCTTTGTACGTATCTTACTGTGGGACATCCTATGTTTAATTCCTTTGTACAGCTATAAAAATAATTATTATATCTCTTAATCTACTTACACAGTAAATTCTAATATAAATCGAAGTGCTAATTATATACGTTGGTTATCCAAAGCTGCGACGTCCTTTTTTTTTTAATAACTTTGAGGTATTTATCCTTCACTAGTTTCTATACTTATGTATCTTAGATTTCAAATATAATACAACATTTATATTTCATTGAGCTGATGATAATTATGAGTCTAGTAACCCTCATTGAGGACAGTCAAAACATTGGGGGTACACCTTGTGGATGAGTCGTTTCTTTATCTGTTTAGGCTAAGGATATACGTGTTTTAGGATTAACCCTTTTAATTCCCCTATGTAAATATCAACAAAATACTTATTTTAGTTCTAATATTAATTAAATACAGTTAAATGCGAAGTGTGTAGCTAAACGGCGTTGTCAGAATTAATTATGCAAGATAATGATAATAATTAGCATCCGATTTAATTTCATATTAAGTTTTAATTCCTAATACGTTACACGTAATTTTATTATTCTGCATTACACGACTTCCCTTACTTTATTTTAGACTATAGTGCTAGAAAAATACAGAGAAGTGTATTGATGTCCCGTAGATCCCGCCACTGAGGATGGTAAAACAATTTTTTTATTTAATTTTTTTATTATTAAAACAAGTAAAGTCCCTATTGCATCCTGTCTATAAGGCAGTAGTTGTTTTTAATTTTGGTAAGTGCTCTGCTTAGCTTATCTGAGAAGGGATAATTTTATTTCTGTTGTCTCTGGATCAAAAAGAATAAATTTAGTAATTTTCTATTAACCTCAAATTTTTAATTATACTACAAAAAATTTTAACAGGATGAGTTGTTTCTTCACCCCCCCCGTCCCCCCTCTCTATATTATACATTATTTCAGCGATTATACCACTCCCCCCCCCCATGCGATAAAATTTGCGGTTTTTAACATGTCTCTGCTTTAAATAATCATTTTTATGTGTATGTCATTACGATCTGAATTTGTCCGAAATTACGCGATATTATCCAGAAGGACTCTTATGTACGTTTGTATAAATAGATAACACAGTGGGCAAATCATTTTAGTTTTCTTCTGAAACGACGTTTACAGGTTTTATACGTAATATGAGTTTGAAGTGTATTGATGTTTTTTATATAGTCACATTTTATTTATTTGTTTAATTTCTAGTGAAATATAATAAACGTATTTATTTCTTAGTACTTGTACATTACACGATTTTGTAAAATACTGCAGTTAGTTCAATGTGTGATACTAAAAAATGTGTAGGAAACTTTTTATGGAAAAGCACTGGAAAACAATATCGTATTTAAATAAAAGTTTGAGGCGGACCGACTCAATTGGTATCTACATAAAAGCATTGTAACATTCATTTTTTTTTCCTAGATTTAAGACCATGTAATGTTACTGATTTGTTCACTTCAAATTGTACTTATTTTCATTTTTTGTATCGAGACGGTATATTAATAAGGAGCAATTCCAAGCGCGTCACGGTATATTAGTGTGCTGTGCGGGTTTCTGACCGAATCTACCGCTACGCAGCCGCGAATTGGTGAAATGTGTGTTATCCGCATTTTTTGGTTTTCCGGCAGTCGCCATATTACAGGAGGCAAAAGTTTCCGCACGGTTTATTTAAGGGTCCGAAGAACTTACTGTCTTGAGCGGCTTATTTCCATCTAGCCGCCGAGGCTGAGTACCATTCAAGCCGCAGCCAGGCTAATTTTCATCGGAGAGCCGCCAAGTAGGCTTCCCTTCGACATGGGAGCTGCAGTAAAGGCTCATAACAACAATCATGAGAGCTAAATAAATGCACAGTTTTTAACGAAAAGCCGTAGTGGGCTCTCTAAGTGTTTTACTAGAAAAGTGTGAAATCGGTCGTGTTACATCGAGCCGAAATAAAAACAGTAATTTACCCAAAACAACCTTCCATAGACTTATCACCTGAGTAGTGCCTTAACAGCGCAATTTGACTGACTAAAAAGTGAAGTGAAAAGCACTATTTTTCGTCTTCGGAGATAGTCAGAAGTTAGAATTTAAAAGTCATAACTACCTGTTAGGCTAAAAACTTTTTGGTAATCCTGTAAAAACAGCAAAGGTTAGAACTTTTTATTTTTAAACACATGAAGTAAATTTTTTTTTTTTTCTTCTTTGTTGATTAAAAGTATTCTAGTGTCCATTCACTGTCTCATTACCTATCTTACTTTCTTCAGGATAAGAAGGCTTGTACCACACTGAATTTTTTTATTTACCAACAGTACAACCCCCCTTTCAGCATTATTTTTTCATTTTTTTAGCTGAAGTTAGAATCCTTTTCTATTTTAAAATGATCCTTGTGCCATAAAAAAGTCGTACAGCTGAGGTCTTCTTTAATAGAAATAAGAAAAGAATTCCAAAAAGACGTACAAAAAATTATCTCTTACCCATATCTCTCTACCAAGCAAAAAACTGAGCTAGTGTGTGTTAATTTCTTTAGTTCTTTTAAAATCAGGATTCACTCGATTCATTATCAGAAATTAAAGCGGGGCTGCAAGAAAATTGCGCTCAAGCTTGGGGCATCCAATATTCAAAACGGTACAAAATGCGCTCAAGCGTAAATGGGGACAAACAACTTTCTCACAGGGTCTACAAAAAAAAAAGATGCCTCAAACTGAGGGACAGTTTACGCAAATTATCTACAATGTTACAAAATAGCGCTGTCAACGCGGGGCTTTTGGAATTTTATTTTTTTAAAGGGTTCAGTGTACTAGCTTTCGAACAAAGTAAAAGCTCTAACTTTGCAGATATTTTTATTTCATAATATTTATTAAACGAAACTACACTATAGCAGTAAGACAAAAGCAGGAAATTTGTAGAATTTTTATTTCAATTTATCTGATGGTGGTATAGAGATATTTGAATTTTGTTAATCGACTCTAAGATAAGAGATTCCTACTTTTTTTCTTAAAAGCACTACTTTTATAGTTCAGATTAGCAGATGTGCTGGTTCGTACTTTAATTTTTTGCAGTGTTAGATTTATTTTGCGGTTAACCGAACAAAAAACTGTACTTTTTTTCTCAACGATGTTTTGTCATGAATATTAAAAATACTTTGCTGATACGAAAACGGTATTAGAGATTTTTTTGTTGAAAATTCTTAACATATTTGGTAAAAGAATTTTAAATACAAGGCGATACTTAGAAATTTTTTTTGAAATTGTCGAAGATTTTTTTTTTTAATGTTTGGTAGAAGAAGTTTACATATTTTAAGTTGCCTTTACATAGTTTTTATTTATTTTGACTATTGGGAAGCACAGGAGATAATATTTTTCAACGACTTTTTAAACAATTCTTTTAATATTTTATCATTTATCATGGAGGCCTTCAATTTTAAAGTCAATCACCCTACTGGAGATATGAATTAGACTATGAAACTGAAAATCCGTCGTACTTTCTCAGAACGTCCGGTCGCGGATATAAAAGAAAGATTCTAACGAGGATCTTAAGTAAAGAAATATTCCAATAGATCAGATTGGACTAAAAAATAGTTACAAAAAGTTTCTGATTTTTTTACGTCTAATAAAATAATTCTCCTTCTCAAGTTATAAAACTAACCTGCTTCTCCAAATGTTCACATGTCCTCCTTTATTCGTGCATAAATATTTAGATAACTCTATGACCGCATATAAATATCAAAAGATAAATCTATTAGTGTGCCCATTTCTCGGCTTTAATTCTTGCTTATACTTGACTCTGGTGCAAAATGCCTCCGTTGTAGGTCAGAAAGGTATAAAAAATTTTAAGTGCGTTTAAGTATAAAAATATGCCATGTCAAAAATAGAAGTGTTACCACTGCAGATGGCAGCCGTTCTAAAAGTTTTAGGTACGGTTGAGTTGCCGCTAGTCTGCAATGGTCATTGTTTTAGTAATCCCTGCTCTAGTAGTACCTTCTCTATCACATACTTTGGTTTTAGGATGTGATTTTTGCACAAAAATTCGGATATTTTTAGTAAATTTTAAAAATAATTTCGTGGTATCCACAGTCCCTAGAAGTCAATTCCCTCTATAACAAGTTTTAAAGATTTGTTATTCAGAGAAAGTTCTTTAGAAAACCTTTTCTCGCGTCTATGTACCCTAGATGATCTCTCGCGGACGGAAACGCTTAAAGGCAGAAAAACGTAATAAGCTCTTTCAATGAAATAAGTAGTAAAGATAGGTTAGGCCGAACGAGAATAAAATCAACATGTCTATAGATACGGCTGATGCCAGTCCTGTAAAGACAAGGCCCTTCGCCATGCCTCTCCGTACATGTCAAAAGTAAATTAAATAAGAGTTAGATGAACGAAATGTTGAAAACTCGGAGTGATGAATCGTCTATGCTTTGAACGGAAGAAAGCTCAAGTACAGTCAGCCAATTTGGTGTCCATTACTCGAACATCGACTCCAATCTTATTGTGAAGGAGTTAGAACGTCATCGTTGAAATCGGGTGATATCGTCTATGCTTTGACGGAAGAAAGCTCAACGAGGTCAGCAAATTTGATAACTATACCCATTACCGAACATCGACAGAATTTTGACATCACTCAGGAATGCTAAGTATGTATCTTCGATAGACCTTAGAAAAGGCTTTCTGGCAAATTCCTTTAGACAAATCCTCTAAAGGAAAAGACCGCTTGTTGCAGTAGTTAGGCCGAGGTCTATTTCAGTTCGTCACTATGCCGTTTGGTCTAAAGAAAACGCCTGCTCAAACTCAGCACACGTTTTAGTGGACGCTATATTTGGTCCGAAATATGAGCCACATATTTTTACCTACTCGATGATATTTTAGTAACATCGGAAGACTTCGAATCGCATATTCGCTTACTTAAGATGGAAGTAAAAAATAAATTGAAAGAGGCCGACTGACGATAAATTTGAGCAAATGTGATTTTTTTTCAAAACTTCTCTAAAAGTTTTTTTAAGGCTATATTGTAGGCTCAAATTCCTTGCGTACCGATCCGGATAAAGTAGCAAGCATGATGTAATTATGCGAGACCTACTAATACTACGGAAGTTAAGAGCGTTTCGTAGGAATGTGTTCATGGTACAGACGTTTTATTGAGAATTTTTCTACCTTGTTGTCGCCTATTAATGATCTTTTGAAAGAGACGAAAAAAAGGACAATCGATAGATTGGACAAAGCCAGCAGCCGCAAGGAAAGACAATCTATTTTTATAAAGATTAAAGAGCTATTGGTTTCAGCTCCATTTTATCCCAACCGCGATTTTTCCCAACAGTTTTATATTTCTAGTGATGCTTCTAATACCGGTTTAGGGGGCGTCCTAACACAGAAAATCAATGGTGAGGAAAGAGTCTATTGATAGCGTTATGCCAGTAGAACTTTATCAAAGGCTGAACGTAACTATTCGGTTGTTGTTGAAAAAGAATGTTTAGCAGTACTCCTTTAACATCGAAAAGTTTCGACCCTTACATAGAAGGTGTTTTCCTTTCACGGTCATAACAGATCATTATAGTTATTTTATTGTGGCTTAATTCTATTAAAAACCCTAGTGGCAGAAAACTAGCGCGTTGATGGTCGAATTAGGTCTGAGACAACATACAATTTAATTTAATTCATAGAAAAGGAGTCCACAATGTTATATCCTGACGCTTTGTCAAGAATCCCAGATCATACAGTGGACGAAAACAGTCTTAATGCACAGATTGGCGTAAGAATTGATACAGTTGATTGTAGATCGCATGATCCATGGTACGACAATTTACGGCATCAGCAAATTTAACGTGAATTTCCTCAAAATTTTCCGCAGTGGAAGGTGGAAAATGATTTCGTGTAACATCAAAGTTTATCCCAAACCAGTTGCCTTTAAAAGTTAATGTACCGCGAGTGGAAAATATAGTTCCTAAAACCACAGAGAGAGGAAATTATAGACATGTGTCACACTCCTCCTAGATTCTGGTCATTTTGGTTTTTATAAAACTCTTCACAGGGTTCAGGAACAGTATTATTGGCCAAAAATGCGTTTTGATATCTTAAAGTTTGTGAGGACTTGGTGAAGTATGTGGAGCGCAGAAATCTCCCAAATACACTACCTATGGGACTGATGGGAAAAGAGAAAACGGTTAATTACCCTTTTCAAGTCAATAGCAGCTGATCTAGTAGGCCCATTCCCACGTTCAAAAAAGGGAAATAAATGGCTTCTCGTGGGTAGTCTTGCTGGTTTACAGAAGTATACCATGCTATTCTTTTGAAAAGCTCTAAAGCTGGACATATAGAGAGAATTTTGGAAAATAATGTCTTTCTAATCCACGGATGTTGTTCCATCGCTCTTAATATGCGATAACGGTACTCAGTCTTACCTCTAAGGAGTTTTAAGAGCTTTAAGTGAAACTTATGGTTTTAACATCCGTTTTAATCCCGTGTACTCTCCACAATGTAATTTTGTTGAACGTAATAACCGAACAGTCGGGACCGCTTTAAGAAGTTACGTTGATTCACATGACACTTGGGATGGCAATATTTCCAAAATTCAACAAGCAATAAATACCGCAAGACACGAAGTAACAGGGTTCACACCGTCTTTCTTAGTTTACGGCAGACATATACCTCTATCAGGGGATCGTATTATAAAAACTTAGATTTGGATGTCAATGTTGACAGCGAAATAAATTCCGGGTAACAGGGGTTGAGTTTACGCCCGAAAATTTAAAGGGTTTAAAAATATTTCTCACTGATCTGGCGTATGCCGTAGATAGGATACATAAGGCTTATGAACGGAACAGTAAGTCTTACAACCTTAGAGATAGAAAAAGGGATTTTGCCCCCCCCAACCTGTTTAATATAGGTGATCACGTTTGGCGAAAAAATAAAAGTTTCTTTCCAGTGTTGCAGCAGATAAATTCACATCTAAAGTTGGTACCTAAGTATGTGCATTGCGTGATTAGAGAAAAGATTTCAGATTTAGTTTATGGTTTAGTTAATTTAGATGGGATAAAAGTAGGTAACGATGGCATATTAAAGACTTAAAACCATTCAATGGACCTATAACCTAATGAAAGTTTGTCAGAAGAAGAATAATTTATATTTACATTATCTTAATTGCTTAAACTTTACTTTTTTGATGTTGCTCTGGTAGAAGGTGACGACCTCGTGATTTTTTGACTGCTTATGAAAAGTTGAGCAGAGAATAGGCTTACTTTTATTGTTGTTTTCATTGCTAAGGTTTTGGGGTACTGATCATATCCAAACTTAGGTTGATTGTGGTTGATGTTTAGCATCGACTCAGTTGTTGCGAGCTTGCGAAAGGAGTCACACTCAGGATATATCATAAGACTGTAGTATGTTCGGTGGGTCGCGACGGGATTTTGATTTGCTTATGACCCCAAATAATATCCAGTTCTTGACCCACTCTTGGAAGCGAAATTTTGATTAGAGGCAATCCAAGGTGATCTTGAGTTCAGGACAAGCGCAAGATGTAGCTCGTTGTAGTGTTATGATGTAGAGTCAAAATTTTTAAGAGCAATTTCAAAGTTTGTTACCCGAGAGTGGTGGGTGTATTTTTATTATTACCTTAGTGGTATATGTTGGGTGCAATTAAGAGTAAATTGATTTTGGTTTATAACCAGTAAGTCTAAGACTTGGATTATTTTGATTTAGATAATTCTCTTCTGAATTGACAAAACTGACGAGGTATTTTTTGCTATTTTTTTTCAGAGCCGTTTAAACGTTACCTTTGAGTCACTAAATTTTATTTAAAATTTTTTTTGCATGGACTCATAGGCGTTATGTTGAGTTTTTTTCGGTTTTAACTATCAGATTTGATAGAGAAATTGAAGTTCTGCAGAGGAGAACTAAAGGCTGATCATTTTTTTTTTTAACAAGAGGATTGAGAGCAGAAGTAAGACAGTCGTTTTTCACAAAGAAATGATCAAAATCTGATACCGAGATGAGAACCTTGTCAAGAGAAGGCTAAAGTCGCAGTGAAGGAAGATTCCTAACCGAAGTATTTTTAGATTTTTTCACCAGAGGTAATTCTAGAAGTTTGGGCTGACAGAAAACGGTTATGCCTGGAAACCTGTAGGCAGTTTCTTCTAGAGGCTATTGTCTATGGAGGACGATTAACACCATGATCGAATATTTTAGCTGTCAATGATGTTTTCTTCTTGTTTCTGATTAAGCTGGAAAAAACGCTCTTGTCGTCTTCAAAAGTTTTGGTGTTGCGTTGCCACCGAAAAATTGAGAAATTTTTGCTTCAATGTAGCTATTTTAAGCTCATTTTCGTTTACTTTTGGGAGGAAATTGTTCCGTTAGAAGCTTGGTTAAGTCAACCTTGCTAAAGTAAACCTTTTAGGTTTGTATGCCCATGAGCTTATCTGTTTATTACAAGGCTGTGAGATGCAGGGGTGCTAACGCAGAATGCCGTTTACGACGTTTGGCAGGGGAGTTTAGTCTTCCTGAGGAATCAGGAGCTGATTGGCAGGGTAGTCTCTATGGGGGGAGTGAACGTTTGGACCCAACGCTTTGGGAGTCCTGTAGGGGGTTTGTGTTACCTAAAATGGTTATTTTTCTTTGAACCAAAGGAGAGCCTAGTACTTAGCTAGTAGTCGAACCTCAGCTCCAATTTTGACGCTATGTAGTGAAATGGTGGACTGGCTTAGTTTGTGCGCGAGTTAGTGTTGGTGTGTCGGACACCCTATCTTGATGTACAATTTTATTTTAATTGACTTTATGGTGATGGATGTTGGGCTAGACACCTGTTTTCCGTTTAGTGGATGTCGTATTAACTCTAAATACCCACGTTATGAGTGGTTGAGTGCGAGACACCTGAGTGTTCACCAATATCTGTATTTTTAAATTGTCTCCAACCGATGTTCATGTTATATCTGTGTGGTGAGAGATGTGTTCTGTACCTCCGCGTTAGTCTGTGGCATGGATTAGAATGGTTTTCCGGTTGTTGTTCCAGGGCGGAGATTGAGTAACACAGTACACGAGGGTTATGGCATGCAGACGTGACAGTGGCGGCGTATTGCCTGGTTAAGTTTTTAATATCTCAGTGTAGACGCAAACAAACCCTGAAGAATGACGGAGGGAACAGCATTAGTTTTTTCTTTTCTCACGGCTCCATGTTTCTAGGCAGATTTGTACACTTTGGTGGGATGTGTGCTGAAAGAATATATGATTAGCCTTGTTGCTAAGAGCTTTCATCCGCACTCGCTCAGTATGGATGGTTATCTTAGACCAAGAGGTTTTGGGGAGAGTTGAACTCCTGTACGAGTACTTCTGTATATTATTTCTGTAATATATTTTCGTATATATTTCTGTATATATTTTAGTGTTTGTGTTGGTTTCCTGAGGGCCATGTGCTGCAAAATGCGTTGATATTTTGAGTCGTTTTTGGGAGCATTAATGGACTCCCCATATAAAGGATTAATGACTTTAGGGAGGTCCTAATTCTATCGAAAGACTTGCTGTTCAAATCATAATAGTTAATGTTCGGAGAAATGTTTTCCCCTTTGAATGTAGTGTGACGCGCGGACTAATACATTCTGTTCTTTTTGAACATTGCTTTTTGAAGCAGGATCAATTCAAGATTTTAGTGAATTTTAGCTTTTTATTAGCTATTCACTGTGTTTAGGGAGTTGATTTTATAGCTTTAATAGATATTCCACCGTGACCTATAAGTGATCATTGTTAGCATTTTTTTTATTAATAGCTGCCCTCACTATGTTAATTGGCGGAGACTGCGTTTCTTGTATAACGCAGAGCACTTTGTGTTAGTCGGGGACTATTTGCCGAGTTGTTTCCATTGGCGAGGAGCCGAGGTTTTTATTTTTTTCATCTTTTTCATCGGGCGATATACCAGAGTGTTTGGTTGGCGATAAAGCTGAACGTGTTTTCTCCTCCTGGCGACGATCAACCAGAGACGGCTTCCCCCCCCCCCCCCCCCCCTAAGCGTTTTTTTAGCAATGTCTTAGATGTCTAAGGGACTTCGACCCATTCCCCGACTAGAGTGCGATTAGTTTCCGAGTAGCGACTAAGTAGTGATACTAGAATTTAGAATGTTCTCAAAGACTCGTATCGCGATGAGCTAGTGCATGGATGCGATTTTTTTTTGTTTTTTTTTTTTTTTATTTTTTCATTTTCCCACGCAGCGTTGTCCTGGGATAATTTATCCCAGATTATTATTTTTTTTTTTTTTTTAGGCCTAGGTGCTAAAATGTCTGACAAGTAAACTTTTTCTTTTTTATGTTAAGTGGTTGACAAGAAATCATTTTATTTATATTTATTTTTACTTTAAATTTAAGATATTTTTATAAAAAAAAAAAAAAAAAAAAAATTATCTCTTTTGCAGCTAATAGAAAATTTATTAGGACAATCCGTTTAAAATGCTTTTATAGGGGGCAGTGAATGTTCAATATTTCTATGTATCAGTTCAACTTTTTTGATGTAGGCGACATTTAACCCAAGAGTCACTCGACAAAAGCTTAATTTTTTTTTTTGTTATTGGTAACAATAACAGATGACTGATATGCGGATTCTTTTATATAAGAAAAACCCGCGGACTGGTTACCTACTATTATGGAACAGGTATTCTCTTATGTTCTTTATGCAAAAGGGTTTTTATTTGCTTTTTGCAATGTACCTATAAACTTAGTGACTTAATTAAGATCTATAAGTCTATAAGTCTATAAGATTCTTGTCTGATCAGTAGCAAATAGAGCTTTCATTTGGTTTCTCCATTGTATCATAATTTATATTAGTCGCTTAAGTTGAAATTAAGAAACAAGTAGTAAGGATTCCGAAAGTTATTCTTACTTTTAGTTTTAGATAGGGGTCTGACTATTTAGTAATCCAAGTGATTGTAGTAGTGACCCCCTCTGTTGTGACTATATTTACAATAAGTAGCACTACAATGTGAATTAGACCAACTGTAAGTCCTATTTCTCCTGTTTTTGAAGGGGTAAATGTTAACATTCATTATTTTTTTAATCCTAGATTGTTCAAGACCAATCGTAAATGTTACGGGCATTTTTTTCCACTTCCAATATTGTAAACTTAGTTGCATTTTTGGTATGCGAAAAACGGTATATTAATCAAATCAGAGTTTCCCAGCCATATCGGTAACATTAAGAAAGTTGCAAGGGGTTGGGTATCGGAGTATTTCTGACCACGAAATCTACCGAAAATCAGCTACACGAAAACGCCGCGAATGGTTGTAAATGATGTGATATCCGGATATTTGGTTCCGGCGGAAATCCGCCGATATGAACCGTAGTAGAATTCGCACGAGGTTTTTAATTAAGGTCCGAAGAACTACTGTCTAGGCTATATTTCCATCCTTAGACCGCAAGCAGGCTGGATACCATACAAACAGCCGCAGCCCAAGGGAATAGTTTGTTCCCAACTCCGGCAGGCCGATCCAAGTAGGCTTTCCCCACTTCACATATAACAGAGCATGCAGTATATAGGCTCATAACAAACATTCTGCATAGGTGGAGAGTGCTACGACTACTTGTGGGGGGGGAGGGGATAAAGCACAAGTCTTTTTTTTAACGAGACATGTGCCGAATAGTGGGCTCTCTAATCAAGTGTTTACAGCTCTAGAAATGGTGTGAAATTTAACGGTCGTGTTTTCCCATCGCGAAACGCCGAAATTAAAAACACAGTTACCTTAGTTACGCAAAACATCCCTTTCCAAAAGATCCTTACAAAAAAGAAATCACCTAGTAGTGCCTCCTTTAACAGCAATTTGAAACTGGACTAAAAAGTGAAGTTGGAATTGAGCCAACTACTTATTTCGTCTTCGGGAGTAGTATAGTTTAAATTTAAATGTCATCACTACCATTTAGGCTAAAATTTTTTTGGTAAATACCGGTAAAACTGCAAAGGTTTAAGAAACTTTTTAAAATTTTTTTTAAAAAACCTTTGAATAAATTTTTCTTTTTTGTTGATTAAAAGCTAGTGTCTCACAGAAATGACCTTATCTTACTTTTCTCCTCCAGGAATAAGAAACGGCTGTACCAAACTGATATCTTTTTTTAATTATTACCAAAACAGTACAAACCTTTTCAGCATTTTTTCATTTTCATTTAGATGAAGATTAGATCCATTCTATTTTAAAATGAATGGTGCCCAAAAAGTCGTACAGCTGAGGTTCTTTAAAAATAGAAAAGAATTCCAAAAAGACGTACAAAAATTATCTCTTACCCATATCTCCTACCAAGAAAACTGAGCTGGTGTGTGTTTAATTTCTTTAGTTCTTTTAAAATCAGGATTCACTCGATTCATTATCAGAAATTAAAGCGGGGCTGCAAGAAAATTGCGCTCAAGCTTGGGGCATCCAATATTCAAACGGTACAAAATTGCGCTCAAGCGTGGGACAAACAACTTCTCACAGGGTACAAAAAAAAAGATGCCTCAAACTGAGGACAGTTTAACAGGTTACAACATATTGCTCTGTGTTTAAGTGAGGTTAAAGGATATCAACGTTTTTTAAAAGATAGAAAAGTTTAGGTGAAACTGGAGTGTGCAGGACTGAAACTGGGACTCATAAGGTTAAATGGGAAAATATGAACTCTGCCTTTAAATCTCGCATTAGGATTGCTGTTATTTCTAATATCGTTATATTAATCAGAATCATTTTCTGAACGATTGTGCTGCAATCTTTAAGAGTAGTATTCAGATTGCCTTAAAGAAAGACGGGGCTCTGAAAGTTAACTCAGTCTTTGCTGGAGAATTTGTTCGAAATAAAGCTGATAGTATCATTGAAGAGATAAAAACATGTAAAACACATGTAATATGGCAATAAAAAAACAAATAAAGACGACTGGTTTACAAGAGCTATTACCGAACTTTGTTGAATCAGTTTGATGAATTCTTCGAAAAGAAATATGGCTGGGCTTTAAATCGTGTTATAAATTTGTTATTGAATATCAATAAATCTAATCCTTTACGTGCTGGAAGTTATGTTATGCTCCCCGCAAATATTGCTAGGAAAGAAGCTTGCATTAATGTCAAAAACTATGACGATATATGTTTTGGTTGGGCCGTCTTACCTGCTTTATATTCAACACTTTCAAATATTGCGGAGAGAATATCTTATCTTAACTCTAGAACAGTTTTAGTCTTCCTATGACAACTAAACAAATACCGCAATTTGAAAAATAAAATGATTTACCATAAATGTTCATAAGCTGTATCAAATCTGCTAGAAACTAGTAGATTGCACCTTATACATTACCCTAACATTATAGACATATAAATTTACTTCTGATATTTATATATATAATATATATATATATATATATATATATATATATATATATATATATACATTTATCGTATAATTACCTTAATTTAGTTATGATGATATTTTGTCCTTTTATTGATCTTATACAGGATCTGACTGTGTACGCAGTGGTGGATGAAGGAATTATATATGTTGAGAAAATTTAGGAACGGTTTTTCTTTTTCCTTTACCCATGGAGCATCTAATACCTGAGGAATGAAATAATTTTTATCATGCGCCGCAATACACATTTGCTCAAAATCATTCGCTAGAAGGTCTAAAAAAGTTAGGGATCATGATTTCTTAATGATAAATATCGGGGTCCTGTTTGCGAAATTTTTGACCTTAATTTTGAGATAGTCGTGTAGTATTAGTTCTGGTGGTCCATGTATAATTTATCGAAAATGGTATACAAGGAGGCTTAAGTCAATGTTCGAAAATGTATGCCGAGGCCACTATAATATATGTCCAACTAAAACCCTACGAGAGAATCAAATTGCCTTATGTACTTCGATATTAACAGTAAATACGGTTGGGCTATGTAACAATGTCTTTACATTAAGCCTTTAAATGGATAGATAATTATGCTGTTGAAAATTTTCACGGTATTTTAAAATTTTATGATGCAGATGCGGAATATAACTATAAACAGATCTGGAAATTTACGGATCTGCCACCTTATCTCGAGTATAGTAAACAGTTTGACACTGATAAGCATAAAATAATTGGCTGTACTGAGTAATAAAAAAAAAAGTGATATAATACGATACATATTATGGTGCTGAATCACTTATTTCAAAATAAGAGCAAATAAATATTTATTGCACTAAACCAATATATGTTGGAATGGGCATTTTGGTTCTGGCTAAGACATTCCATAACTTTTATTATAACTACAATAACATGAAATGAAATTCGAACAGCAATGTTTTTATACACAGATACCGATTCGCTGATCTTTAAAATTAAACATGATGGTATTTATCCAATCATGAAGGAAGACAGTTATTCGCACTTCGATACATCCGACTATAGTCCTGATAATATGTATAGTATTACAAGACTCAACAAGAAAATTCTAGGTATGACAAAAGACGAAAATAACGTGAGAGTAATGCCATTTTTGCTCGACTTCGATTAAAAAAAATATGCTACTAATGTTCTTTAACGCAAGAGAAGCTCGATTTGCAAAACTCGAAATTCGAAAAGGTGAAAAAAATTGAAACAAGCATGTCAAAAGTACGTGCCACAAAAAAGATTAGAGGAATTAAGAAGTCGGTTATAAAAAACTCAATTACATTTAAAGTCTGTGTAAATGTTTAAAAAACATTTCTGGAAAAATCTAACGCTCAAACTTCAATAAGATCGCATAAATATCAGCTATATACTATTAGACAAACAAAAATTGGGCCCTTATCATAATAAAAAAGAATATTCTGTTTTTTCTTAAAATACTCTTTCTGAAAATATAGTATGTACATTTATACATATATATATATATATATTATATATATATATATATATATATATATATAATATATTATATATATATATGTATGTATATACGTATATATTATATATATATATATATATATAAATATATATGATATATATATATATACATACCGGTGCCCCACAGCATTTTTTAATCAGTTTCTGAAAAAATGTTTCAATAAAAGTTATAGGGTGTTAACGGCGCACATGCTGACGTTGACAATAAAATGTTTTGAATTGTCCGTTCGAAGAAATTACGCCATATTGATTCTTTTTTAAATGTAATATTATAATAATACATTTAACAAAAAAAAGAAACTTTGTTAATGATGGTTACGGAGACCGTAGGAGAACAACAACAAGAGGTTGTAAACTTTTAACGCAGAATATTCGAATCGAGAACCTATTACCCAATCCGTAGTTAGCAAAACACTTAAACCATTTAGACAATCAGGTCATATTAAGGATCGTTCTAAATCCAATAGTGCTGTGTGGTGAATTTTCTGTAATTCCCAATAAATATCTAACTTTTTATCATCGCTTGTTTTCACTTTTGAGGTCCAGATTTGGAACGGGCCGTATCATCACCTATCATGTCTAAATCGTTTTAATGCTTTACTAACTACGGATTGGGCAATAGATTATCAGTTCGGATATTCTGCGTTAAATAGGTCGCTCACCTTCTGTTGTGTTCTCCTACGGTCTCCCTAACCAACCATCAGTAACAAAGTGATTCTTCGGGTTTTTGTTAAAGGTACCATTACCATATTACGCTCAAATTGCAGTTTCACAAAATGCAGCAATAAACGTTTTCGTCATTAAATCATTTTAGATGAGTTAAATCGTTACCTGACAGTATTTATATTTTTTTTTTAAATTTGATCTCCTTAATTTTAAATATCAATAATTCCAAAACAGTTCAATTTAGACATATGGTATGTTAGACAAATAATAACTATAATTTTTAGTAGGACTCAGAAATAAAATAATATACAGGGCTTTCCATTTAAAAAAACCAAGATGGCGTAATTTCTTCGGATTGACAGTTCAAAATATTTTATTATTAACAGCAGCATGTGTGCCGTAGAACACTCTATAACTTTTATTGAAACATTTTTTTGATACACTGATTAATAAATGCTGTGGAATCATTAATCCATATATATAGGGCACCCTGTAATGTATATTTATATACATATATATATATATATATATATATATATATATATATATAATATATATGTATATATATAAATATGTACATATATATATATATATATAATATATATATATTATATATATATTTATATATATATATAATATATATATATATATATATATATATATATATTATATATACACATATGTATATATATATATATATATATAAATATATATAATATATATAAATGTATATAAAATGTAACATTTCATTCCATCATTCAACTTTTTCATGAATTTCAGTTTTAAACAAAAATTATCCGTATTAAAAATGTAAAATTTTTGTTTTTTTAGGATGACCAGCATGGTAACAATTTTCTGTTTACAGAAGTAGCTAATAATAAATAAATATTATGTTTTTGCAAATATAGGAGGTTTTTGTTAAATTTTATTAAATTTACGCCAAATAAATCCCTTTACTTTATCTAATAGCTGATAGTCCTTTGTTTTGTATTTTACTATGCAGCAACAATTACATCGAAATTATGTTTCGTAAATATGCTGGCCTAAAAACACATGGGGCAGTTTGTGTGCTTCGTTAAGCCTTACGCTTGGCTTAACAAGGGGATAAGCGATAAAGTTTATGTTACAGCTGCAATATATTTATTTGTGTAAAATAGTGAAATACATATCGAACTGAAAAAGGTTTTATTGAAAAAAACCCTAATGTGGACTTTATATTTTATCATTTATATTTCGCATAGTATGAATATTATGGGTTATAATGTACCTCCGTGAAGAATCAATCACAATTACATCAATTAAATAATCATCTACAAAACCTGAAAAATAATTCACATCTATTGAAATACAAAATAAAATACGCAAATTCCATGTATATATATATATATATATATATATATATATAAAATATATATATATATATATAGTTAATTTTCAATTTTCTTGGGTTGGAGGTCAATTATAAAATGAACTTCCTAAAATTTTATTGTGATCCTTTCCTTTTATTGACGTTTCGGCACAGTTGGCCTTTCTCAAAATTTTTTTTTTTTATTTTTTTTTGTCGGTTTGGCTTGGACGTGGATGTTTAGGTTAATATTTATCTTTGCCCATTTCACTGAATCACAAAACGTACTCTTTTTTTATTTTCGTTACTCGAACCATATGTTAAATTAGTTTTTCATTGTCATGTTATTTTATTTTAATTTAAAGATTGGGACGAACATAACATGTAGACTGCATTTATAGTACTGCCATATATATCATAATAATTCCAATATATTTTTTTTTTTATTGTTTCTCAGTGATTAAAATCTTGGTTCCTTCATATTAATGTGTGTTTCTTCTCCTCTTCGTGCTTTGTTACTGCTGTTTCTATTATCTTTGTCATACTTTTGTATACAACATTGCTCTTTTAATTTATTTTATTCAAAAGACGGAATACATACATTTTATAATTCTACCGAAAACAAAAACCAACAACAAAAAAGCCCAAAAAGAAACAAAGCATAACGTTTTACCATACTTAAACGAATTTTTCACACAAAAAATTGAAAAAAATTTTAAAAAGCATAATATAAATATTGCTCATAGAGCCCATAACTTACTGGCAACCAACTTTTCAACATTAAAAACAAAACCCCAAAAAATCAAAAGAGCAATGTTGTATACCAGATCCTTGCAATAATTGTGAAGGTAGTTATATAGGGAAAACTAACCAATATTTGGAAAATAGGATAAAGGGACACAAGTATGACAAAAATAATAGAACAGCACTAACAAAGCACGAAGAGGAAAAGAAACACACATTTAATTATGAAGGAACCCAAGATTTTAATCACTGAGAACAATAGGAAAAAAAGAGAAATATTGGAATCTAATTATATACAAAAAATACCAACCGCTATCAACAACAAAAAAGAAACAAATAACTTGAGCCAAATATAAATGGCAGTACTATAAATGCAGTCTACATGTTGTGTTCGTCCCAATTTTTAAATAAAATAAATGACAATAAAAAACTAATTAACCTATGGTTAGTGTAACGAAAAATGAAAAAAAAGAGTACGTTGTGATTTAGTGAAATGGGCAAAGATAAATATTAACCTAAATCATCCACGTCCAAGCCAAACCCGACAAAAAAAAAATTTTGAGAAAGGTAAACGTGCCGAAACGTCAATAAAAGGAAAGGATCCAATAAAATTTAGGAAGTTCATTCTATAATTGACCTCCAAACTCAAGAAATTGAAAAATAAAAATAATAATACATTACAGGGTCAAAGAAAAATTAACAAAATCATCCATATGTATATATATATATATATATAATATAAATATATAATATATATATATATATATATATATATATAAATAATATATATATATATAGAATATATAAACTATATACATATATAATTCTTTTTCGACCGTGACAATGTAATGCAGTGGGAAATATCGGGAAGCGGTTTATGAATCAGTTTATATTCTTTTGCTGTTTTGAAACCCTATATTTCGCTACAATTTTTGAATTCATCAGGAGGTATCACAACTACATAGAATAAAAGATTTCTTGTCAAAAATATAGCAAAATATCACATTTTTACAAACCAGACTAACATAACATACTTAATTCCACGGTATTCAATTAGACACAG
>JAHKBH010002509.1:0-14208 GCA_019049505.1 Pachyrhynchus sulphureomaculatus
TGCCTTTTTTAGGTATCGGCTGAACTGTGGCACATTTCCAGCAGGAAGGAAATATTCCCGTTCTGTAGGATAAGTTGAAAAGTCTACAGAAAACTGGTGTTAGTTCCCTCGCACAGTTCTTGAGAACTATGGCAGGTATTCCGTCAGCGCCTGAAACCTTTTTGGTGTCTAGCTTCATCAAAATACGTTTTATGATACGCTGTCTGAAGACAATATCGGGCATCCTTGACTGCACTATGGGAAGAGTAGGTGGTGTTTTTCCTTGGAAATCGACAGTAGAATGTGAAGCAAAGAGTTCAGCCAACAAGTTCGCTTTCTCAACAGGTGTCGTTGCAATAGAATTATCTGGCCGTGTGAGTGGCGGTATGGTGGATTTGGTGAAATTTTGACTAACTGCCTTAGCGACTGACCAAAAGGACCTGGAATTGCCGGGACAAGCGAGAAGTTTGTTTCTAATCCGTTGATTGTGTACCTCCTTGGTTTCGTCGATAATTTCTTTGCATCTGTTCCTGGCACGAACAAAGATGTTACGATTTATGGTGTTAGGATCTTCACGCCACTGTCGGTATGCAAGATGTTTAGAAGCAACAGTTTCTTTGCATTTTAGGTCAAACCAAGGCTTGCCGTTGGAAGGGCATTTCTTCGAAAAAGGGATGTAAGCATCCATACCGGCCAAAATAACATCGGAAACCTCCCTGGCGCAGTCAGATGGGTCGTCGGATCGAAAACAAACGTCCAACCAAGGGAAAGTTCGAAAATATTCCATGAGATCTTCCCATTTAGCAGATTTGTAGTGCCAAATCTTGCGCGGTTTGGGCGCCTCTCTGTCACTGATTGGTAGAATACTCGATGTCGAAAGTAGTTTATGGTCGGAAGAACCTAACGGTGGATTTACGCTGACCGTGTAAATCTCCGGATTGGTGGTTAAAAACAGATCAAGAAGACTGGCGAACTCTCCGTCTCGATCAGGGATCCGTGTTGGTTCATCAATAAGCTGAGTCAAGCCACAACTGATTGAAAATGATTCGGCTTCACGACCTTGTTCATCGGTAGTATTTGAATATTTAAGCCAGTTGATGTTGTGGACATTAAAGTCGCCCAGGATGGCAATTTCGGCATTTGGATAGTTAATTTGTAAATGATCTATGGTGTCTGCAAGAGAAGCGAAAAGTGTTCTAAAGTTTGTATCACTTGGTGGTCGATAGAGGATACAGACGAACCTTGTGGTTGGTTGAGTCGTTATTTTTAACCACATAACATCAAAGTTTGTGGGCTCCAGAGCCTCTTCTCGTTGGCAAGAGAGGTCGCTTCTGACATAAAGACAGATTCCAAAGTTACGCCTAAATCGGGAATAGAAATCGTACCCAGGATAAAGATAGTTTACTGTGCTGGTCGATGAACTGACCTTAGTTTCACAGAGAGCGAGTACATGAGGTTTATTTGATTGCAGGTGTTGGTGCACTGAATTTATGTTCGAATTTAAACCTCGTATGTTGCAAAAATCCATTTTGAAATTCTGTTCTCTGCATGTCGACGCCCCTGAACCAGCCCCCACCCGGGAGATCCGAACGGGGGGCTATTTTACCTCCGGAATTTTTTGTATCCAGGTGCCTCATCATGCTATTTGGTCCCACAGACCGGGACATCGGCACAGCCACGAAACGTTAAGCAGCTTCACGCAGCTTAAGCCGATGCGATGGTATCACACCGGGCGATGCCGGTGGGATCTGGGCATCTACCATCTAGAGTGTTCTTTAAGTCGCCTCCTACGACAGGCAGAACATACCGGGGAGATATTCTATCCCGCCCCCCCACGGGGGTTAAATTACATTGATAGTATTGGAAAACTCACACAGATTTGGAATTAGGAAAATAAATTCAATAATGGTGAATTGTTTAAATCTACCTGGTCGTTGAGTAAAGTACCTGTAATCCTTACACGATTTATTTGCATTATCTCTAAAAGGTTTAGTTTTAAACCTTTTTGTCGGGTGTGTAAAATTTTGAAATTCTTGTTAAATGTGTGATTTTCTGTTAAAAGATGATTGGCATATGTTGAATTAGATTTTCTATGGATGAAACTTTTTTCGTGTTCTGTAATTCTTTGTATAAATATACGTCCAGTTTGTCCTATGTATGTTTTAGGATATGACCCACATATTAATTGATAAACCCCTGATTTATTGTCTTTATTGATTTGTGGTTTGTAGTTTTTTAAGATATTTCCCTATAGTATTGTTAGTCTTGTAAGCTATGTTGATATTTGTCTGATTTAAAAATTTCCTCAGTTTTTCCATTGGTTTGTCGAAATAGGTTAAGCAATTAAATGTGGTATTTCTGTCCTTAAAACGTGGGTATATTTCTGAGATTGCCTTGTTTCTAAGTTTTTTCCTAACGATATTATTGATTAAAGTAACCGAATAACCGTTGTTAACGGCTTCTTGTTTTATGTAGTTTAATTCTTTAGTAAAATTTTCCTCTGATAAGGGGATATTAGTTTAGTCTATGTATAAAACTATGATAAGCTGCGAGTTTATGATGGTTAGGGTGGTGAGAACTATTGTGAATTGTGGTATCTGTATGACAAGGTTTGTGATATATTGCAAATTCATGTAACCCAATAACCGTTGTTAACGACTACTTTAACTAATTCTTTACATAGAAATATCAGAAGTCGAAGGGAAAATCAACTTCCTCGACTTAAGAATCAGTAAAACCACGAAAAAAACATAAATTTGCAATATATCACAAACCTTGTCATACAGATACCACAATTCACAATAGTTCTCACCACCCTAACCATCATTAACTAGCAGCTTATCATAGTTTTTATACATAGACTAACTAATATCCCCTTATCAGAGGAAAATTTTACTAAAGAATTAAACTACATAAAACAAGAAGCCGTTAACAACGGTTATTCGATTACTTTAATCAATAATATCGTTGGGAAAAAACTTAGAAACAAGGCAATCTCAGAAATATACCCACGTTTTAAGGATAGAAATACCACATTTAATTGCTTAACCTATTTCGGCAACCCAACGGAAAAACTGAGGAAATTTTTAAATCAGAAAAATATCAACATAGCCTACAAGACTAACAATACTATAGGGAAATATCTTAAAAACTACAAACCACAAATCAGTAAAGACAACAAATCAGGGGTTTATCAATCAACATGTGGGTCATATCCTAAAACATACATAGGACAAACTGGACGTACATTTATACAAAGAATTACAGAACACGAAAAAAGTTTCATCCATAGAAAATCCAATTCAACATATGCTAATCATCTTTTAACAGAAAATCACACATTTAACAAGAATTTCAAAATTTTACACACCCAACAAAAAGGTTTAAAACTAAACCTTTTAGAGACAATGCAAATAAATCGATTAAGGACTACAGGTACTTTACTCAACGACCAGGTAGATTTAAGCAATTCACCATTATTGAATTTATTTTCCTAATTCCCAATCTGTGTGGGTTTTCCAATTCTATCAATATAATTTAATTAGGTGTAATATTATAATTAAGAAATTATTATAAAATTGTGAACATTAAACCTCACTTGATAGTGTAAAATGTAGATCTGAAGAAGCTGCATCGACAGCGAAACGAGACATCGCAATTTAAATAAACCAGTGGAAATTGACTAAAAATACTCTTTTATTATATATTTATAATGAATTTCCATCGAGTAGAAGCTACAACCATCCAAAAAAAAAATGTACTCTCGTTCCTGAATTCTTTATTGTACGTATTGATAGTGGTTTTTTTATACGTATTCAGTGTTTTTAGAAAAGAAAAAATAACATGTTTACTTCACGGTTCACTTGACACGACAATACGTTTCATAAATATCGAAAAAAAAAAAATGTACTCGACATTTTGTTCCTACTCATTAACGGACCAAATCGCTACACATTTGTGCAGGAAAACTATTCTAATCGATTTTTCAATGATATTTAATGAAAAAAAATTATTCATGTGAATATCAAAATTTTTCACACTCTAACCCCCATTTTTACCTCTCAAATGGGTGCGTATGATCAAAATGACCAAGAAAATAGATTCAGCGACCCCAGAACCCCCAAGGAACCAGTTTTGAACACGAAACTTTAATTCATCTTCTAAGGAGGTAAGACTATTAATTTTGGTCGTTATGATCTTTCTTACGAGTTTTAGTGTGGTCCTTAATAGATTTATTCCTCTATAATTCGAAGATATTTTCTTCTCTCCCTTTTTAAACATAAGATTGGCTATACTCATCCGCCATTCATTTGGGATTCTAAGGCTATATAAGATCTGTCTTCCCGATATTTCAAAAGTTTATTCCAGATATCGTCTTGTTCAGGATTTTTCCTATTCTTTAACTTCTATAGTGCCTGCTGTACGTTTGACACTCCACCTTCGGCATTTCGCCGACCACTATTTCCGGCGTGTCCAACGTCAACTCTGTATCCTCTGCTTTATACAAAGCCTCCGGATATCTCATCCAATTTTTCCTGGGTATAAGATTGTTCTTGTCAATCAACTTGTTGATCTCTTTCCTATCTCTCTCTCCCTCTGGCTTCTTGTAGTGTTAAATTCTACTTGTTTCTGTCACCCAACCAACTTAATTAATCTTAAACCAATTCAAAATAACGTTCCGTCAATAGATCAGATATTTTTCACCTAATTCGTTTATTAGAGTTCCGTCCAGAACACTTATGTGTTTTGTGATATTCACTTGAATTATAGCTTCGCGTTCAAAACTGGTTTCTTGGGGGTTTCTGGGGTAGCTGAATCTATTTTCGGGGTAATTTTGATCATATATACCCTTTTGAGAAGTGAAAATGGGGGTTGGATGAGGAGAAATTAGGATATTCACCTAAGTTTCGCGTTCAAAACTGGTTTCTTCGGGTGTTTCTAAGGTCGCTGGATTTATTTTCGGGGTAATTTTGAACATATGCACCCTTTTGAGGGGTCAAAATGGGGGTTGGAGGGGGATAAATTAATGCTAATACCGAAGAATAAAATAATGAATATATAATAAAAAGATGAATTCTCGATTTGTTTTTTTTGAGTTTTATATTAATTCCACCACAATACCGGGAAAAAAAATTTTCCAACAATTTTGTATAATTTATTTTAAAAAATAATATACGTAAATTTATATACCTATTATTATAAAATGTATAAATTTTTTTTTAATTTTTTAAAATTATTTCAATTCAACCAAAAACTTTCATATAACTATTTAATAGTTTATAAGATTTTATAAAATTATATAAAATTATAATTTTTTTCAATTTTATTATTTTTTTTAATTGATTTAACCAATCAATTTAATTTACTTTAATTTAATTTTTGTTATTGTTAGAAAATTGATGTTAGAAGAATTTACGAAAATACAGAATTGCCATAGACTGCTGTTCTAAATAGCTTTTGTACCTTTCAAGCTCTTCATTTAGCTAGAAAAAAATTAATTTGAATACTGCGAGTGACTTTTACTATAGCAAAACTTAACTTTTTTTAATATTAAAATCTCGATTTTCCGATCTTTGTATCTTGCTTCTCACAATAACTAATTCTAAATAACATACGGGGGAAAATGTAACATCTATTTTTACGAAGACCTGCCAAATAACTACCGACCAGTCGCACTGCTTTCAATAATATCGAAAGTCATGGAAAAGGTTATCAATCAGCATCTTCTAAAATATCTTGAAGGATTCAACATTATTAGCGATCATCAATACGGCTTTCGTAAACATAGATCAACAGGAGATCTTCTGACTTATGTAACACATGTTTGGAACAACGCAATTGAACACTTTGGAGAATCTCGAGCGGTTGCTCTTGACATATCCAAGGCATTCGACCGTGTTTGGGACGATGGACTATTGGCTAAGCTTATGGTATGTCTAAAAAGTTCTGTTTGTGGCTCTCATATTTTCCTCAGAGAGCGTTTCTTTACGAGTGGCAGTCGACGGATTTCTTTCTAACACCTTCACTATCAACGCTGGTGTGCCCCAAGGGTCTATACTATTTCCTACTCTCTTTCACATTTACATTAACGATTTGCTGGAAAAGACCGGAAACTCAATCTATAGCTTTGCAGATGACAATATGCTTATCTCTTCATCCACTATGAACGCTCAGACATCGGCTACTCAGACGAATATTCGCAGACAGCGGGAAGTTGTTCAACTTAACAAAGACCTGGAAGAAGAAATTCTATCTTGGAGTGACAGTAACTAAGTGGAAGTTAACGCTACAAAAACACAGGCGGCAGTTTTTTTCTAAAAAGTTAACGTTGCTGAACCCGACATAGTTATGGCGGGGCACTCTATTCCTCTAACATCGTCACTCAATTTGTTGGGCGTTAATTTGGGAGCAAATATATCCTGGCATGAACATGTCCCAGGCATAGCAAGAAGAGCTTCTCAAAAGTTGAGAATATTATTTCGAACCAGAAAGCTTTACACTTCACAACTGTTAATTCTTTACAAAGCTCAAATTCGACCAACTATGGAATACTGCTCCCATGTTTGGGGTTCCGCTCCCAATTTGTTGAATTCTATTCAGAGAAGAGCTGTTCGTCTGATTGGAGACCCGGAACTAACCGGCGGCCTTGATTCGCTGGAACATCGAACGGTTGGTGACTTGAGTCTATTCTACAAGTACTTTCATGGAAAGTGTTCGAAGGATGTAGCCTGCTTAATTCCTCCCAAAGCGGTGCATGTTAGAAATACACGGCGCCCTAATGCTGCACATCCGTATAAGGTTCAGCTTGTTATTCCTCGTACAACACTTTTCAAGCAGTTTTTTTATATGGAGAACATCATCCCTTTGGAATAATTTGCCCAGGACTGTGTTTCTCATCGAGTACAATTTACAGCGATTCAAGAACAACGTGAATGACTTTTTCCGCACACGTGTTGCTCCTGTAGCGCTTTAGGGACTTCCCCGCAGCACGTGTGCTAGACCCATAAAAAAAAACGAATACTCGTAGCGCCCAACTTAAGATCACATTTTCTCATCTAGTGTAAATTTAAGGTTCAAATTAGAATTGAGACAGGTTTTAGATATTTATTTAACGGTAAGGAAAAAACTACTGAACCATTGTGGTTTTTACTGGCTGGAAAATATCATTTATATCAATTACAGGCGTATGATGGTTAGTGTATTATTTTTAAAATAGCCGGCCAAGTGAAAGTTGAACTTGCGCAATTAGTGTTCCGTACGTTGATTGCTTTCAAAATAAAATTTTTTGTTACGGAGGTATAAAATGATCAGTGACTTCACAAAAGACACCCCAAAATGAATTTTTCAACAAAGTTTTTGGACCAATCTGTACTGAAAACTGATGAATTTGAAATTTTTGTTTTTTTTGCCGGAGAAATTATTAAAGTTAATGCACTCGTGATAATTTTCGTTCAATCTACACCTTGTGGAGAATATTCCAGAATTTTTTTCTAAATTCTTTAATCAGTACTTTTCAAAATAAGGAGGGGACAGAGATTTTTCACGATTTTTTAAAAATAATACAAAGAAAAGTATGCGCAAGTATAACATTATATATATTTTGAACTCGTGTTTTACAAGCCGTTTGATACCCAGCTTAATGACCTGGTGAAATTTTTTTTCACTTCCGATTTCACCACTCAAACCTAACCCCTTAAGTCAAAATTTAACTTTCGAAATTACACGGCGCTCATGAGGCCATCAATTTCTATATTAGTATCAAATTTCAACTTTCTATGTCAAATAGTTTCGGAGAAAATCGGGTGTGACAGACAGACACCGAAGTGATCTTATCAGTGTTCCGTACGGAACACTAATTATTACCATTCGTTTTGAATTGTTGTGGCTGTTACTTGATGGAAATTCATAACGAATGTAATGAAAGTGATTTTGTCAAATTTCAGAAGAAACAGCCCTCTTAAACAAAGATTTTAAACATAATATAAATAATAAATTTGATTTAAAAGAATTTGAAATCTTGGCTGTAAGCTTTCATAAATGTACCATTCAACACACCAAAAAAATATATTTGAGCAGATATTATAAAAAAAGAATTTCTTAGCAACAAACCAAATTTAGATAATGAAATAAACGTAGCTAGATCAATACAAAACAAGGCTAAAAATAATAATATTATTTTCAGAAAAGCAGATAAGGGTAACACAATAGTCGCTATAGATCAACAACAATATATAGACAAAACATTAGAATTTATTAAGAAAGGAAATTTCAAAATATTACTAAAAGATCCGACAGAAAATTTCAAGAAAGATATTAGAACAGCGTTAGATAAAGCTTCTAGCATCATATCAGACAACCAAATCTCAAAATTAACAGTCATGAATCATCAGCCCCATCTTCTTTATTCATTAGTCAAATTACATAAAGAAAATCATCCTATTAGACCTGTAGCCTCCTACATATCGGCCCCAGCTCACAAACTCTCAAAATTTCTCATAGATATCATTAAAACGAACATTAACTTCACCCCAACTTACAAAAAAAAAAATTCGTTAGAATTAACGGAAAAAAAATTTCCAACGTCTTTCTATTTTGACGTCCAAAACCTTTTCCCTAGCATACCCCCGGATGAAACAGTAAAAATCATAAAAACATTCCTAATCAAAAATAAAGTTAATATCGTTATACACTTTTTTACTTTAATAATACGTTTTATAATAGTTCTGAGGGTCTCATAATGGGTAGTCCACTTAGCCCGCTTTTAGCAGAAATATTCATGGATAACCTAGAAAAACAAATACATCGACAAGAATTTAGCAAAATCATTTTTATATTGGTACCGATATGTAGACGACATCTTTGCTTGTTTTAATGGTACAGAGCGACAACTTGACAATGTTTTTAACTATATAAACTCAATACATAAAAATATTAAATTCACTATGGAACTAGAAGTCGACAATAAAATTAATTTTCTTGACATAACGATAACCAGACATTACAACAAACACAAATTCTCTATTTTTTACAAACCCTCACATACAGATATTACAATAAACATAAAATCAGCTCACCCCCTACAACACAAATTGGCAGCTTACCACAGTATGTTGCATAGACTTGTAAGTGTCCCCTTACCTGTAGATGATTTTAATAAAGAATTAAATCTAATAAAACAAATTGCTGTTAACAACGGATATTCTCCTGACATCATAGACTCAATTCTAAACAAAAAATTAAAAAATAAAGCTAATTCTTTAGTATACCCCAAAAAAGAAAACACAGGGAAAAAATATAATGTTTTAACCTATTTTGGTAACACGTCAGAGAAAATTAAAAACCACTTAAACAAATATAATATCAACATAGCTTTTAGAACAAACAACTCGTTAGGAAAATTCATTAAAAAACGCAAAGGGAAAAAACAAAATAGATCAACAAAATCTGGAGTGTATCAATTGAATTGTGGTTCTTGTCATAAAAGTTACATAGGTCAGACAGGTCGCTCATTCGAAACTCGGATTTCAGAACATAAAAGAAGCTATTTAAAAAACAAAACTGACTCAGCGTACAGTAATCATTTAACAGAATCAAATCATCTTTTTGACGATAAATTTAAAATTCTACACATACAAAACAAAGGCGTAAAATTAAAACCGATTAGAAAATTTAGAAATAAATAGAATTAAAAATTCAGACATTATCTTAAACGAACAAAAAGAAACCTGTCTGGCCCATGGTAACTCCCCTTTACTCAATTTATACAATTAGTATTCAGAATGGATTTCCCAGCAATATTCATTAGTATATAGTATTAATTTTATTACCTATCTACCTTAGGGTATTTGTATAAATGTAACAACACTAATATTCAAATATCAAAATACCCAATGTTTCAACTGCCAATTATTTGGCCATTCATCTCATCTGTGCAGGGCCCCGCCCAAATGTGTTAAGTGCGGGCAGGGGCACCTCACGTCCACATGCCAAAAAACGAGGGACTTACCTGCCAAATGTGCAAACTGCGAGGGTGAGCATACAGCCTCCTACAGAGGCTGTCCCAAACACCCGTCGCAGCGACCCGCAACTAACCAAGCTAACTCCCAAGCCACCTTCTCCTGGGCAAACCGTCGTCAAACGGCGGCTCCCCCAGCGACCTCAATTCCAACAAACATGACCGACGCCCTTACATCTATCAATAGCATGAATTCTGCCATGCAAACCTTCTTTAAAAACATCCAAAACTTTCAAAAGCTTTCCGCCACTTTCATGCCCCTGCTTAATTCCAACGCCCAAGTATGAGTAAGCGACCAAATAAGATCTCTCCTAAAATGCTAAATATCTTGTCATGGAATGCCAACGGCATTCGCGACAAAAAACATGAACTTCTCTTTTCCTACAAGACCATAACGTCGACGTAGCTCTAATCCAAGAAACCTTTCTAAAGCCCGGCATTCGATTCAGTCTTCCTAACTACACTGTTTACCGCAACGACAGAATCAGGGCCCGCCTAGGGGGGACCATGATTCTTGTCAAGCACTCCTTAAATCACTACCAACCTCCCCCCCCTTCCTCTTGTCCAAACTGAAGCCACGCCCATTGCCATAACCATGGCAAACAACACCACCATCCACCTCTTCTCGGTCTACCAACAAAACGGTGACCAACATCCCATCTATCCTGCAGACTTTCCATCTGCTGTTTGGCCCTGTCAATCAAAAGACCGTTCTGGGCGGAGACTTCAATGCCAAAAACGTTCTCTGGGGAAACCTAGCTACGAACGCTAATGGCGTTGCTCTCGACGCCATCCAGAACCAAATCCCATTCAATCTCATAGCTCCAGACGAGCCCACCCACATTGGACACGGAAGACCGGACTTTCTAGATATTTTTCTTCTAAAAAATATCAACCTCCGGCATAACATTACTGTCATTCATGACCTTTCATCTGACCATCTACCGGTCATTTTTTTCACTGGGAAATCCGGCCGACAAAAGAATGCCACAGTCACCACTTCCAGCACAGACTGGGACCACTTCCAACGCCTCCTGGCGACCACGGGTCCCATCCCAAAAATTTCCACAACCCAGGATCTGGATTCGGCAGTCAATAAACTGACTGCTGATATCCAGACAGCCCTTGCCCAGGCCACAACGTCACGAACCCAACCAGTCTCTTCTCAAGGTAGACTACCCCCAGCTATCAAAGAGCAGATCAGGGATAAAATCGGCTGCTCAGAAGAGCCCTCAGGACGGGAGACCCCCGCCTCAAAAGGCTCGCAAATCAAGCAACGCAGCAGGTGAAAGACTCACTTGCTGAATTTCCACAGCAGCAGGGTGGGAGTCCAAAGTAGAATCCCTCACTACCCAGGACTGTTCTCTTTGGAAAATGGCAAAAGCTCTTTCCAATGACGAGCCAAGGTCCATTCCAGCCCTCACCCACGCCGGCACCACAGCCGCCTCCACAACCCAGGAGAAGGCTGACCTTCTGGCAGATCTGCTAGAGGAACAGTTTTCTCCTAACACTCCTGCCCATCCCGACCCAGCCCGTGATCTTAGGGTCGCTACAAACCATACAGACCCTAAATCTTGCCCAGCCCCCTCGCAATACGTATTTCACAACCCCCTCCGCTGTTGTTAATGAGATCATTCGTTTTACCTCAATCCGAAAAAGCCCCAGGTCATGATAAAATCGCAAATAAAGCCCTCAAAAAACTCCCCAAGAAACAGATCTCAGAAGCCACCAATATCATTAACAGCATACTGAGACTCAGCTATTTTCCACTCTACTGGAAAAAAGCTGAGGTCATTATGATCAAAAAACCAGGCTCTCCATCCCACGAGGCAAGCAGCTATCGGCCAATCAGCCTACTTCCAGGCCTTGGCAAGATAGCTGAAAAAAGTCATCCTCGAAATCGTCAGAGCAAAGTCCACAGCGCTCCGTGTTGTCCCTGACGAACAGTATGGCTTCCAGCCCCTTCATGGCACCATCCATCACACCACGAAACTCGCCCAAACCATTTTCCAACAGCTTCAACAAACGTCACAAAGTTGGAGCTGTGTTTCTCGATGTAGCAGCAAAGGCCTTCGACCGAGTCTGGCACGAAGGCCTCATTCTGAAACTGATCCGACATGGCTACCCCCTTTTCATTAACAAACTCATTCAATCCTTCGTCCTCTGACAGAACATTCCAAGTCAGAGTCGATAAGGCCACCTCCGAAGTCAAGGCCATTAGAGCCGGAGTCCCTCAAGGCTCCGTCCTCTCCCCCCACCTCTTTAACATTTTCACAGCCGACATTCCAAAAACGGATCAGACTACCCTACTCCTGTATGCTGACGACACAGCCATCATAGCAGAATCCAGCAGCTACAGAATCATCACCAGTAGATTGCAGCGCCACCTGAACGTCCTCGCCCCCTGGTTCGACCGATGGAAGATCCAGCTAAACCCATGTAAGACACAGGCCATCGTCTTCGCCAAAGGCAACGGCACTCCTTATGGACAACTCCAGCTCCAGGGATCCCGCATCCAATGGGCAGCCACCATCAAGTACCTGGGAATCCAGTAAGACAAACACCTCATCTGGAAAGACCAGGTCTGTGCTGCCTCAAGGAAAGCCAAGCAACTACTGGGCAAGCTGTACCCAATCATCAGCCGGTCCAGTAAGTTGCAACCAAAAATCAAGCTGCTAATTTATAAAACCATCGTGAGGGCAGGACTCACACACGCCTGCCCTACTTGGTCTAAACTCACCAAGACACGCAGAGCTCAACTTCAGGCAGTACAGAACAAGGCCCTGAGGATGATCACGGGAGCCCCATGGTTCGTCCGAAACCGTCAATTGCATAGAGACCTCGGTGTGCCAACAATCAAGGCACACATGAGGTCCACCAACATCAAGTTCTTCGCAAAGGCGCTACAACACCCAAACGCCACCATAAGGAGCGCATTCCACGTGCCCGCCAACGCCCGCCATCACTATCCAAGACCTTCTGACCCCATATCCGACGAAGACGATGGCCCTCCCCCACCCCCATGAAGATTGTAACCTAGATTAAGTTTAGAATTAAGTTCTAGATTAGTTTAGAATTAAGCTCTAGTTAAGTTAGATTAGTCAACAAATGTATTTTAAATTCCAATGTCCTAGGTTAAGTTAATTAGGATTACTGTATAGAACCTAGGTTAGGTAGTATAGGAATATAATCTGTCATAAATATAAGTAAGAGGCATAGCCTAACTTAAATTCAATAAAGAAAACCGAATTCAAATATCATTTTGTATCAGAAGAAGCTTTAGTATAGCGAAACGCGTCATACAGTTTCAGTGAAACTAAATAAAGTGGAAATTTGACAAAATCAGTCTTTCATTACATTTCACTGCCATTCGTACTTTGCACTTAAACCCATTTTTCCATTTACCTCGATGAATACTACTCTAAATCATTATAACTCAATTAAATATAGCACGAGCAATAACTATACAAATATACACTACTTATCAGCAAAAATCCTATGTTAAATTTCTTCACTCCAATTTTTCCAACATTAAAATAAATCAATATATGGTTGAAAACCTGCTAGCCAAAACACATACATACATAGGGTAGATTGTTTAGAGAATGAAAAAACCTAATTTAAAAAGTTATTTCAGAGATCTATCAGATAAGAAGAGTTTTTTGAATTTTATGTTACTATTACACGAAAATGCAGAAAATTGACATGAGAGAATTATTTTGGTGTGCCGTAAATTAAAATTCAATCTTATAATAAGATATTAATCAAAAATAATTTGATAACTTAGAACTTTACTTCCAACAAGTAGTTATAAAATTTGTACTAGATTTGACTTCTCGTCGTAAAAAATAGACACTACAGGTCGTTATTTTAAATGACATTTTATGGGAAGAAATTAAATCATAAGAAAAGTTAAGCACAGGGAAAGGCTTCAGAGATAACACGTAGGGTGAAAAGTTTTTGGTCTCACAGAAAGATGTCGCCCTTTTTTAAAAATGCATATGATTTTTAGGAAGTACCAACCTTCAAACGATACGTGGTCAAAATTTCATGATATTTCGACGATTAGTTTACAAGTTACAGTGGTTTTAGTGACGCCACTATGGAAAAATCGAATTGTTGATTATACATTGTTTTTTGATGGAAAAAAATACCGTTCAAGTAAAGCAATAGCTTTGATAAGTGTTACGGAGACTCTGCGCCTGGAAAATCAC
>JAHKBH010002510.1:0-17500 GCA_019049505.1 Pachyrhynchus sulphureomaculatus
ACTTGGACAAATCCTATTATTCGGAAGGGATCAACAAACTAGAACATCGTTGGACGAAGTGTATAAGCCTAAAAGAAGACTATGTCGAAAAATAAAAAAGGTTTACCCCAAACACATAAGTAGTTTTTATTTTTGCACGGACTTTTCAAACCAGCCTCGTATATATATATATATATATATATATATATATATATATATATATATATATATATATATATATATATATATATATATTTATGGGTCTAGCACACGTGCTGCAGGGAAGTCCCTAAAGCGCTACAGGAGCGACACGTGTGCGAAAAAAGCAATTCACGTTGTTCTTAATAATAAATATATATATATATATATATATATATATATATATATATATATATATATATGTACCAGGTGTACATGTATGAAATGCGGATTTCAGACAACAGATGGTGCACCAATGAAGTTTGTGCTATAAAGATTTGAGAGCATTCGCGGACAGCATAAATTTTTGATTTGATTTGATTGATTTATTTAAGGGGGTAGGGCGCATCGACTACCTAGGTCATTTAATGCTCGAGAATGTTGGGGGTTATACTCTGAAGTTGATGTCTTTTAGAAATTCGTCGATTTGTTTGTAAATGGATTTATAGGTGAGTATGGCCGATTTTAAATTAGGAGGTATATTATGTTTGTTCCGTAAATCAGAGAAGTGATGTGCTTCAAAGATATGCTTTACTGTGAGGGGGAGGGACAGACGGAACAGATGGGGGATTTTTCCTTGTTAAGCAGATGAGAGTGGGTCTGAAAAGTGTGTCCAATGGCTAATCTTCTAACTGTAGTATTTTGCTTTCTGTTCAGTGAGAGATGATGTAGAGGGGGATGAACATCTGATTTTAGCTCCCAGAGCTTGTTACTAGTGTCCTCAAGATCCCACTATAATTGAAAGAGTTTTCTAAATTCATGTGATAAGTAATTGATGTAGTCCCTAGGGTGATTCTCACCCTGTACTATGGTGCTTGATAGTCTGGCATTTTTGGCTAGGGCGTCAACTTTGTCATTGCCTGCTATGCCAGAGTGACCCGGTATCCATCCGGTATAAATTTTTTGTTTTCATTTGAAGAAAACTGCTGTTGAATCATACCGGTTACTTCGAGAAACTTATGGTGAACATGCTCCATCTCAAGATACGTGTGAACGATGGTTTCGGCGTTTCAAAAGTGGTAACTTCGATGTTGCAGACAAGGAATGTGGAACTAAGACGACGAAGATGATTCGCAAACACAAAGACAGCTCGCCGAGCAATTGGGCGTTAGTCAACAAGCTGTTTCCAATCGGCTACGAGAGATGGGAAAGATTCAGAAGACCGGTAGATGGGTACCACATGAGTTGAACGACAGGCAAAAAAAAGCGCAAAAACACGGGTGACATTTTGCTCGCTCGGTACAAAAGGAAGTCGTTTTTGCATCATATAGTTACAGGGGATGAAAGTGGATTTATTTTGAGAATCCCAAGCGCAAAAAATCATGGGTATCGACCGCAAAACCGAATCGCTTTGGCAGAAAGACGATGCTCTGTGTTTGGTGGGACCAGAGGTGCGTGGTCTATTATGAGCTGTTAAAACCTGGAGAAACGGTTAATACTAAACGTTACCAACAACAATTGACCGATTTGAACCGTTCGCTGCTTGAAAAAAGGACAGAATACCGCACTTGCTGAGCAACGCTTTGGTTCGTACGAAGATGTGAAAAAATGGCTCGATGAATGGTTCGCAACAAAAGGGGAAGATTTTTAATGGCGTGGTATTCACAAATTGCCCGAAAGATGGGCCAAATGTATAACAAGCAATGGAGCATACTTTGAATAAAGCACTTTTTATCATTCTTCCGAATGTAACATGTTTTTTAGAAAAAAAAAATCCGCATTTCATACTTGTACCCCTGGGTATATATATATATATATATATATATATATATATATATATATATATATATATATATATATATATATATATGATGATGATGATGATGATATGTGAAGTATTAGCGCTACGTGTGTTCTAAGGAATCAAGGTTGTTGTTCTGGTGCTCCCATAAGACGAACAGTTCTCTTCTGAATAGAATCCAAAAAATGCAGTGTATATTTAGGAGTATAGTCCCAAAAGTGGGAACAGCATCGTTGGTCGAATTTATTCGAAACTGTACAGAATTAACAGTTGTTGTGGAGTGTTAGGCTTTCTAATTGGAAATAATAGTCCCAGCTATTGAGAAACTCTCTTTACTATGCATGCAACATGGTCATGCCAAGACATATTTGCTCCCAAATTGATGCCCGGTAAATTGAAGGACGATGCTAGAGTAATAGAGTGTTCCGACATAACTCTGTCGAATTCAGCAACGTTAACTTTTTTAGAAAAAACTGTCGACTGGGTTTTTGTTTCGTTGAATTCTACTTGTTTACTTTCAACCCAAGATAGAATTTGTTCCAAGTCTTTGTTAAATAAGTTTCCTGCTCTCTGCGGATATTTGCATGAGTGACCGATATTTGAGCGTTTAAAGTGAATGAAGAGATAAGCGTAACGACATCTGTAAAGCTGTAGATTGCATTCCTGGTCCTTTCCAGTAGATCTATATCCAAATGAGAGCGGGAGTAAGAGACAGTATAGAGCTTTAGAGCACACCAGACAGGGAAGGTATTAGAAAGAAATCCGTGGAACGCTCTCTGAGGAAACATGAGAGCCATAAAGAAATCTTTTCAGACATACAATAAGAACATAGCTTAGGCAACATACGTCACCGTATGTTTTCCCATTCGTATTAGTGAAGAATATATAGCAGTTTATACTACTATTTTCTTTTTATTTTTCTTGAGAAGTTTAGTTTCTTTTCGGACAGAAGCTGTATATAGAATTGAAATATGGCAAAAACTCTTTTACTGTAATTTTTAGTCTATTGTGTAGCTACAATGAAATTTGAGCTAAAACTGCTGATACTTACATCTCGTTCAATAAACCTGTATTCTTCATTAGCTGGGTAAGCAAAAAATGTTTGGGTTGTCACCAAAATTACATACAATATTACGATGCTTTTTATTCTTGCCATTTTGGTGATGACCTACCTAAAATAAACGCATTTTTTAATGTTATTCAAAATACAAAGTTCTATGTACTTTCATGATAATATAAACTGAAAGATAAAACAGGAGCGTAAAAGCTTTTGACATTCATTTTCATATTAATCATAACTAACCAATATTTTAGAAAATATTGAAGGCTTATTTTAATAATTTTTCGAACCTTAGGGTGAATCTTATACACACAAAGGAATTCCCAACTTAGACGAGGGAGTTTAGTAAAGAGTTTGTACTTGTCTAAAGATTTTCCAAACTTGTTGTTCCAATATTAACAGTACTTTCATGTTCATCGGACCTTGCTTTTAAGCTGTGGTTATCACATTTCTTGTAAACGAATGTACAATAAAATATTGATTTTTTTCTAAATTTTTTACGTTTGGATTTCCAAAAAGTTTTACTGATTGAAACGGTTTTACTCACTAGAACCATTTTTGCTCATTCAGCAACGTACTCGTTGCCCGCTATTCATCCCTATAAAAAACACATGCAACTGCATTTTCCTATCATTCCTTTATCGGCACTTGAACCGCAAACATCCTGTTATACCTGCTCACTAATTACGTCATCGGAAAGTGGGTACCACCCCGGATAAACGGCACAAGTCATTGCCCTATTGCAAGAAGGACATAGCTAACGTGTACTCGCTGCCCAACTGCACCTGAGCCAGTCAGTTGTCCCCAGAGTCCACAAACGTTACCAAGAGACTGGCGCTTTTAAATGGGAACCAGAATCAGGAAGAAGAAGGAGTACTCGGAGCGAGTCGACCGGTTCATTGTCAACACAACTCTAAGAAATCGTCACTTGACCGGCGTTGAGCTCCACAAAGAGCTTCGACAAGTTCGTAGTTCGGCTATCAGTCACTGGACAGTCAGAAGAAGACTTAAAGAAGCTTACCTAACTCCGAAGAGACCAGCTAACGGACCCATACTGACATATTAAAAAGGAGATTAAAAACGGATATATAAGAGCTTAGTGGAAAGTATGATGCTCTACAGATGTGAAGCGTGGAATGTTAGTAAACAGAACAGACAGAAGTTGCTGGCGACCGAGATGGACTTTTTACGAAGGAGCTGCGTGAAATCTAGAATGGAAAAAGTTCGAAATTCGCAGATAAGGGTGATAATAGGCAAGGAAAAGACAGTCGCAGGTGAAATCGAAAGAAGACAATTGGTATGGTTTGGACATACCAAAAGAATGCATCAAAACGGATGGCCCAGAAGAATACTCGAGTGGATACCACCTGAAAAAGAGAAAGAGAGGACAACCAAGAGAAAGTTGGCGAGAGGATGTGGAGGAGGCCAAGAAGGCTAAAAACTTAGAGACGGAGATGTATTATAATAGAAGAAATTAGAAACTGGGGTCGGGGAGGCGGCGTCAGCCATAGATAATCCGTATATTTATTTATTTAAAAAAAAATTAATTACAGTCAGTACTAAACAAGTTATCGGATTTTTCTTTTAGTATTTTTGTGGCTTTTAATTCTGCTGCCGTCTCTAAAAAATATTAATATCAGATATTTTTGATTTTATTAGAAAACCAATGAGTGTTTTTTTTTCTTTTTTTTTGTCAATTTTTTCTAAATTTGAAAGTTCCAAAAAGGTGTGAATAAACAAACTTCCCGTTTGTTTTCAAGTTTTGTTGCTAATTTTAGATAGGGTGTAAATCTAGCCTGTTAAACCTTTCAAAACTGCATTAAACTAATGTATGAGTAATATTTTCAAAAATTTTAGATTTTAAAAATTTTAGAATTGATATTAAAATTTTCTATATTTCTCTCAGTTTACTCAAGTAGTACATGAAAAAATTGTGATCGAAGATAATAAACAATTAAGTTAGTTAAGAGTTTTATTTATATATAAATGTATATATATATATATATATATATATATATATATATATATATAAATGTGTATATATATATATATATATATATATATATATATATATATATATATATATATATGTATATATATATATAATTTTAGAATGAAAACAAAACTACTTACTGTATATGGTAAAATAAGTCAAGATTACTCAAAAACACTTATACATTTAAATTGGACTTCCAAAGATATGGAAACCAACTATATCTGAAAACTTAAAGACGGTGCTTATATAGCGGGAAATTATGGATAACCACCTCCTCGAAATAGGTAAATAACTGTTTTAGACATTCTTATTTTTATTTTAGAGACAAGACCTTCCAATCTAGCAAATTTACGCAGCTATGTACGTATTTATTCGATTAAATGCTAAATTTACTTCTTATTTGATATTGCTGGATTTGTCAGAACAATTTAATTTTCCTGAGAAAATAATAAAATACTATAATAACACAACGATAAATTTTGTTTTCATATCTTATTTTATGAATACCAACCTGTAGTTCAGGCTACATTTTAGCCATTTTTTTAGTGTTCGGTACGGAACACTTATAAGATCACTTCGGTGTCTGTCTGTCCGTCTGTCTGTCACACCCGATTTTCTCCGAAACTATTTGTCATAGAAAGGTGAAATTTGGCAATAATATAGGAATTGATGGCCTCATCAGAGCCATGTAGTTTTGGAAGTTAAATTTTGACTTAAGGGGTTAGTTTTGGGGGGTGAAATCGGAAGTGAAAAAAAAATTTTTTTTACTAGGTAATCGAGTGTGGTGTCAAATGAAAGCTTGTGAAAATACGAGCAAAATATATATATATATATATATATATATATATATATATATATATATATATATATATATATATATATAATGTAGTACTTGCACGCACTTTTCTTTGTATTATTTTTAAAAAATCGCGAAAAATCGCTGTCCATCCGCCTTATCTCGAAAAGTACTTATCAAAAAATTTTGAAAAAATTCTGGAATATTCTCCACGGGGTGTAGATTGAACGAAAATTATCACGAGTCCATTACCTTTAATAATTTATCTGGTATATAAAAAAACAAAAATTTCAAGATCATCGATTTTCAGTAAAAATTGGAAACAAACTTGTTGAAAACTCATTTGGGGTGTGTTTTGTGAAGTCACTGATCATTTTACACCTCCGTAACAAAATTTTTTATTTTAAAAGCAATCAACGTACGGAACACTAATTGCGCAAGTTCAACTTGCACTTGACCGTTTGTTTTTTAAATTTTTTATATAACAAAACAAGCAGTCATTTGCACAGAGGGACATTCTCCAATATACTGTTGTTAACTACATAATATTATAATTAAACAGAAAAATACAAAACGGCCAAAATGGCTGGCTTTGGTACTCTCTGATAATCCTGTAAACCAGTAGATTAACAAAAAATTATCAGTTTTTGGCGGTAAAGATGGAGTGTGGTAGACCGATATAATTTTTATGTGGTAGAGAAAGATCGAAGATATTGATTCGGTTCGATCTGAGATATGCTTTCAGTTGAAAAATTATTTACATGGCAAATAGTGTAATGAAAAAACATAGAAATAATCGTTGAGAATGTAGATTTTTTATTTCAATAGCGCATGTGTCAACCTGCATACGGGGGATAACAGAAAGAAACAATACATTACAGTTTTCGGAAAATAAAAAATATAAAATAATAGAATAATTGGATGGAAAAAACATTTTGTCTATGTGTTATTCGCCTGGTCGCAGGACGAACTGTTAGTGCTTGGTATTTGTCTAATTCTAATTTGAGGATGTAACTGTATATGGAACTGAGTCCCTGGGTGTCATTTTTTTTATTCATGGCGTAGAGTTCCCGGTTAATATGGGCCATTTCTAAGAAAATTCGTTTGTAGTAAGAATCAGAGCGATCCAGAACCTCAGTCTCATCCCAGTTCATCCGATGGTTATTGTTAATGACATGTCGTGCTAAAGCACAAGATTGTACATTACGTCTGCGGTCACTTTTGTGTGATATAATCCTACCCTTCAAATTTCTGGAGGTTTGACCTATGTACACCTTATTACAATTTGAACAGGGTATTTTGTAAATTACGTTCCAATTTTCATTTTTTAGAAGAGGAGTCTTGGTTTTAGTGTACCGTTTAGAAATAGTTTTAATTTGTCTTTTAGCAATTTTGAAATCAAACGGTTTGAAAATATTAATAAGTCTATCAGAAAAATTGTCAAAATAAGGAAGAGAGATATAAAAATTTTGTTTAATTGAGTAGAGGACTGATTAATATGAATTTCTTGGTTGTTACTTTGTATTGAGCGTTGTGAAGTAAGTGTTTGAGGTTGTGATTGATATGTTATTATATTTTCTGGGATGTTATAAGATGTACTAAAAAGAAATTTATTAATTAAATGAAGTGGGTAGAAAGTGTCAAGTAGAAAGCCCTTAAGTTTTCTGAGCGACTCATCTCTGTAATTGATTACAGTTTGTATGAGTATGCAAAAATGTTACAGTGTTAAAAGTTTCTAATAATAAATAAGTTACAATATTTTTTTTTACATTTAGTGACGACCAGCCATCACTGAAGCTGAAAAATTACACAGGGCAAAAAAAAAATATTTTTGTTTTGGTGCCTGGGATTTTAGAGCTGATTTTAACTATATTTGGGACGCTAAATCTATACATGCAATCCGTTTTTCTCTATCAGCTCTACTTTTTTAGATACATCAACTTATCTACCAATGTGGTTTTTATTCAGTATATTCATTTATGAGAGTTCTAAAATTATTATATATTCACTAATGTAGGTACAATGGTTTTATTGTCAGTCTGTAATTGAGTAAATTCCAGGTAAATCTATAAATAGTGGAACCATTGCCTATCAGGTACCTGAACGGACCCTTTTAATCACCTAACTCGGGTAAGTCTCGTCAGTTTGTGCGTTCTTACTAATGAGAGTAGATCGAATTCGGCGTGTTATTTTATGTTAAGAAAAGAGTGTTTTTGTGTTATTGAACAGAATTAAAATGAGTTCAGGTTCCAGTTCAAGAAGAAGTTGTGTAAATCAACCTGATGTGTTTTGCTATATATGCGGAGAATACATGTTTCAACAAAACAGACAAACTATTACTGACTTTGTAAAGCGAGCGTATCTTGGATACTTTGGAGTTAAGCTTGGTGATCAGGACAAAACGTGGGTCCCGCATCTCGTATGTAAAACTTGTACAGAGCATTTACGGCAGTGGACTACCGGGAAAAGAAAATGTCTAAAATTCGGCGTACCAATGGTTTGGAGAGAACCAAAAAACCACTTCAATGATTGTTATTTCTGTTTAGTAAATACTAATGGAATCAATCGAAATAACCGCAGTAAGTGGACTTATCCCAATTTAGGCTCGGCAATACGCCCTATCCCGCACTCAGATGAAATACCGATTCCAACATTTCATCAGCTACCACATATCTCTGATGACGAATATTTTCCCTCTGATCGCTCTTCTGATGCTAATAAAAGTTCTGATGCTAATGAAACTAACAGTGACTATGAGGGGACGTCATCAGTTCCTCAACGCTTCAATCAAAATGAATTAAATGATCTCACCAGGGATCTCAATTTATCGAAAAAAGCTTCTGAAGTACTGGCTTCTAGGTTGAACGACAAAAATTTACTGGAATAAGGAACCAAAATTACCTTTTACCGTACAAGAGAAAAAGATCTGCTACCATTCTTTTCTCAAGAAGACAATCTTGTATTTTGTCACGAAATTAGGGGACTCATGAAAGAAATGGGACTTTCTGAATATATTCCAGATGATTGGCGCCTATTTATTGACAGTTCAAAGCGAAGTTTAAAATGTGTCCTTCTACATAATGGGAATAAATATGGTTCAATACCACTAGCTCACTTAACGAAACTGAAAGAAGAATATAATACCATAGCTTTGGTCTTGCAGAAGATAAAGTATTACGAACATCAATGGATGATTTGTGTAGACTTAAAAATGGTAAACTTTCTTCTTGGGCAGCAAAGTGGTTACACGAAATATCCGTGTTTCTTGTGCCTCTGGGATAGTAGGGACAAAACACACCACTGGGTTAGAAAAGATTGGCCTCAGAGAGAAAACATGGACGTTGGGGAAAAGAATGTCATTAACGACGCTTTGGTTGAAAGAGAAAAAATCATACTTCCTCCGTTACATATAAAGTTGGGCTTAAGGAAGCAATTTGTAAAGGCTCTTGATAAGAATGGGTCTTGTTTTGCATATATAGGGGTAAAAATGCATCAGTTGAGCACAGAAAAACTCAAAGCAGGGATATTTGACGGCCCACAAATAAAACAATTAATTAAGGATCCTGCCTTCATAAATTCAATGAATCAAGTTGAACGAGAAGCTTGGACATCATTTGTTGCAGTTGTAGAAAAATTTTCTAGGCAAACATAAAGCTCAAAACTATGTTGAAATGGTTAACAAGATGCTTAATAGTTTCAAATCCTTAGGGTGCAATATGAGTATTAAAATACACTATTTACACAGCCACTTAGACCGTTTTCCAGAAAATTTAGGAGACATGAGTGAGGAAGAAGGTGAAAGATTTCACCAAGATATTAAAGTTATGGAGGACCGCTACCAAGGAAGATGGGACATGCACATGATGGCAGATTACTGCTGGAGTTTAAAAAGGGACTATTTAAAAAAAACAATCAAGAATGTCGCGGAAAAGAAGCTTTCCAAGTGTTGAGTGACTATTTCATTTCTTCAATGTTTTTTTTTGTTTGTAAGTACGACATAATATTGTATTTTGTATAACTAAAATAGAAATTTCGTATCTACTTTTGTTTACTACACTTACGGATTTGAGTTATAATAATGTAACTTATATTTCTCTAAAATTGTATATCTTAAAAATTTGAGCTCCTAGGTACAAATGAATACGTTATTTGAATTCAGGACATCAAATTGATATAGAATCAGCTCAAAAAACCTCGACACCAAAACAGCTGTTCCCCTGTGTTATCAATAAGGAAATTAATTTAGCATTAAATAAGAATATTTTCATTTTTAGTGTTCCGTACGGAACACTTATAAGATCACTTCGGTGTCTGTCTGTCCGTCTGTCTGTCCGTCTGTCACATCCGATTTTCTCCGAAACTATTTGTCATAGGAAGTCGAAATTTTGTAATAATCTAGGAATTGATGGCCTCATCAGAGCCTTGTAATTTTGAAAGTTAAATTTTGACTTAAGGGGTTAGTTTTGGGGGGTGAAATCGAAAGTGAAAAAAAAAATTTTTTACTAGGTAATCGAGTGTGGTGTCAAATGAAAGCTTGTGAAAAAACGAGTAAAAAATATATATATAATGTAATACTTGCGCGCACTTTTCTTTGTATGATTTTTAAAAAATCGCGAAAAATCGCTGTCCACCCGCTTTATCTCGAAAAGTACTTATCAAAAAATTTTGAAAAAATTCTGGAATATTCTCCACGGGGTGTAGATTGAACGAAAATTATCACGAGTGCATTACCTGTAATAATTTATCTGGTCTATAAAAAAAAATAGAAATTTCAAGGTCATCAATTTTCAGTAAAGATTGGAAATAAACTTTGTTGAAAATTCATTTGGGGTGTGTTTTGTGATGTCACTGATCATTTTATACTTCCGTTACAACATTTTTTATTTTAAAAGCAATCAACGTACGGAACACTAATTGCACAAGTTCAACTTGCACTTGACCGGTTTTTTTTATTAATCAAATAATAAATAATGGCGTGTTTCCACACACAAAAATTTTTTTTAATAAAGGTCTTCTCTACCAGATGTGATAAAAAGTTTCAATTTTTTTTTTCAAAATGACCGAAAAAACACATTTGTGACTTATAGAATAAAATGAAAAAAAAAAACAGTTTTTTGTCGGTTTCTTCAATTTTGTAGATTATGTACGCACTTGAGCGACTTAAAACTAATGAAGATTTATTGGAAATTTTATTACGAAGAGTTTGGTTTTTTTTTGTCTCGATCCGACTTATATAACAAGTTTTATTCACATTTTAAGCTCATGAACGCGTTTTGAAAACTTCAATGATTTATAACTAGAGACCGGATTATATGCAACATAAAAATCTTGAAATATGCATGGAAAATGCTTAAAATATGCATGAAAGGGGTCAAAATATGCAATATTAAATAATAATAAAAGTAGTAATTTTTAGTTTTTTATTTCAAAATCAGCATAAAAATTAATACGTTATCGACGATGTTTAGATTTAATTAACAATTATTTAACATTTTTTAAAATTATTTAAAATTTGTATTCTTGTACACGTAAACAATAAGGTATTGTTCCAAATGTTGGGTAGTAAGATTGTGTCTTCGATCACTTAAAATATTTTTATAAGTGGAAAAAAAAGACCGTTCCACATCCACTGAGGTAACTGGGCAGTATTTGAATTTGGGTGCTATATTAGCACTTATTGTTTCTGGCAAAAGTTCACCCGTCCCATTAATAAAACTATCAATTTGACACAAAGGTTCAAAGCCTGTGTTATTGCACAAAATGTTTTCAAACTCTTCTTTAACTGTACGCGGGAATACATCTGGCAATATGGAGTTTATTTGACGGATTTTATTCATTAACTGAATTGATTCGGTCAACGCCAAACCTCGAGTTTCCAGCTTTTTAATACCCACAGGTATGTCGGAAAAGTGAGTGCTAATTAAAGCTATGTATTTTTTAATGTCAGAATCGTCAAATGCTTCCTTGGATTGACGAACTGCCATAGCCTCTGCACTATCGAAGTCATTTACTACACCTTTAATGGTCTCGAAATGTTCATTGTAAAATAGTACAGCTTCAATCCATGTTCCCCATCGAGTTACCACTGGTTCGGGAGGTAAAGGCACATTTGGCAGTTTTTCTTTATAGGCGTTATTGCGAGCAGGTGCCTTAAGAAACACTTTCTTTGCTGATGAAATCAGTTTATTTACATGTCCAAACGTGGATCGTACTTCTTCAGCGAGTCGATGGACTCCGTGAGCAAAGCACATCACATGAATTAAATTTGGATAAAATACTTGGAGGACTTTGGCTGCCTTGATCATATAGGGAGCAGCATCTGAGAGAAATATAAACACTCTTTCATTTGCAGAAGATTCAGGAAATATTTTTTTAATACCCTCATTCACAAATCTGGCGATCGTAGAATGATTTGTCTTGTCAAGTTCTTTGCAGGCCACCAAATAGGAAGAAGAAGGCTCTAATCTTAATGCACCCACAATTAAATTCGCAATATAGCGACCACAACTGTCGGTAGTTTCATCAGCTCAATCCAAATAATGACATCCTTAAGTTCATTACGTATTTCTTCCAGAACATGTTGGCAAATTGTTGGTATGTAATTTTTACGCAGTGTTGATTCGTCAGGAATTTTTTGATTCAAGCAATATTTTCGCAGAAAATCTTTGAATATAGGATTTGTAAGTTTGTGGAGAGGAATATTACTTGCAAGCAATGCTTCACATAAATCCATGCTAAAGTGGTTTTTTTTTGTTTGCCTATAGAAGTGGAATCACTGCGACTTGCTGCTGTTATAAGTTGTTGTCGTGGGCCTTTTTTGCAATCCTGCGATATGAAGACTTGTCTTGACATGCTGGTCAATTTGAAACTTTTTTGTACACGAAAGATTTTTCTCGCAAACTCGACAATATAAAACATTTCCGTCGTATGTAAATGTTCCAAGATAATCAGCTACCTACGAAGAGACATTTTTTTTGCGGGTGGCATGGTACACGTTAAACTTTAACAAAACACGTTAAAAATTGCAAAAAGACTACACATGCAAGCGCGACAAAATAATGTCCGATATCTTGTTTTTAAAATAAAAATTCGTCTTCGAGAAAATTATTTATTTGATCCACGCTCAAACAAATATTCTTAGAAAAACTAACTACTTATCACTTAATATCCCGACCAAGAAACAAAGGAATAATATACCGTCGTAATTTTGGGTATTCCCTTGGCACTATAACCTAATTGATGTTTAGACTATTGCAGGTAATGTTCCAGCGATAAGATCGGGCGACATTAACAATACCCTGAGCAATTTCAATTGCCTAGTAATACCGAGAAATATTGTAAATATAGGGAACATATGCATCATTACTAGATTTTGGGGTAAAATATGCAATAATCGGTGAGAATGGTCTAAATATGCAAATGCATATGAAAATATGCAAATGCATATAATCCGGTCTCTATTTATAAACAAAAGAACACAAGTTTTCGGAGATCCAAAACTCAGGACAATACTCCTGGTAATACCCCAGAGAGGATAAAATCATAATATTACTGTATCCAGACTGTGCAATTTCAAATGCTTTTTTTACTGCACTAACAGGAAGACAAATAAGTGGAACAAACTACCGCCGTTAAAAATGTGCCACGTTGAGTATTTCAGAGATGCTGCGGAAATTGAAATTGTATTCAATGTAACAATAATAAGGAAATATATGCGCGGCACTAAACTTGTCCAGGCACATTTTGATGATCCGGTGGTAGCCAGTCGGCTTCGTCTTGTAGCGACGTTTTTCGTTGTATGTGTTTGTCTTTCTGTAGCGATAGCTAAATTTCCTGTGTTAGCTTTTCAAATATTACGACGCGCTGCTGCAGCTTTATATTACTCTAAAATTATTGTGAGAACGGATAACCATCGTGTTTCAGATGGATGTAATATTTCATAAACTTTAATATTATAAGAACACTAGAAGTACGCCGCATAATCTTAAAACTAAACTAAAATATTTTAATTTGCTTAATAGGAATATTTGATTTCCTCTTCATTATATCACAGACTACAGAAGTAAGTATAAGAAGCAGAAACCTTTCCTTGGTAACAATTTTAATACTACCTTAAATTTTACAAAATTAGAAATACTTTTTTCCCACACACACATCCTCCAATTTAATTACTTTTATACGGTAGGTGTTCGATTATTTTCATAATAAATAAATATTAATTAATTTAGTTTTATTTATGAATATGCTGATGAGTAAGTAGCTGCCATAAATTATTTTAAGTTAGTATTAATTTTGTCATATATTAATATTCCCTAAACGACAAGATAAATCCCATATTTACAAAATATTACAATTTATATAAAAATATATTATATTATTATAGAAAACTAAAAGTAGGGCATATATTTCTTAAATTAAGGTTCTAAACTTTAACAAGGAAACTGTACATGCTGATAACTCTGTGGATAAGGGATGAGGACTGTATAAAGGTGTATATATATATATATATATATATATATATATATATATATATATATATATATATATATATACGAGGCTGGTTTGAAAAGTCCGTGCAAAGTCCGAGAAATGGCACCATCGAGGTCATGTTTAGTTAGTAGCATCTCTTGAATGAACGCACACCAAGTTTCAGCTCTATTGGTCTATTTCTTTGTGTTTGGCATTCGTGTGAATCAAGGAAGTCGAGTGATTTTCAAGAAATGGACGAAAAAAAAAATTTCGTCGATTTGAAGAAACGGCTGGCGGGACAAAGATTTTATTCAAACGAGGAGGTGATTGCAGACACTAATGGATATTTTGAAGACTTGGACAAATCCTATTATTCGGAAGGGATCAACAAAGTAGAACATCGTTGGACGAAGTGTATAAGCCTAAAAGGAGACTATGTCGAAAAATAAAAAAGGTTTACCCCAAGTTTTTATTTTTGCACGGACTTTTCAAACCAGCCTCGTATATATATATATATATATATATATATATATATATATATATATATATATATATATATATATACATACAGTGTGACAATTTAAGACCGCATCATATGGGTTTTTTTTTAAATAATCACTTTAGCCCAGGTCTGGTTATGGCATCCATTTGTGCTTCAAATAATATCAGAAATAAAGTATAATAAGTCATTTTTACGCATGACGTCACCTGTCAAAAATGACATTTTCGTAAACATTTTTGAAAAAAACGTATAATTATTATATATATTATAATTTAAGAGATATCTGCTATATACCGTTGCTAAAATAAAATAAATTAATTTATGGCTTGATTCAGATTAACAATCAACCATATCCACTTCTATTTACAACGGCATTTCCGTCATAACTGAAATTTATTTATTAACACCACATCCACCTTTTTCCACGGGTTTGTAGACTTCCTTCATTACAAGAACATTACAAAAAAAACTACGAAATTAATTTGAAAATTATCTTATCATTTAATTGTTTGGGCGAGGATATGGAGTCTTAATCCTAAAACAGTGTATTATACACGTCATAAAAAGAGTATATTTAAAGGATACCACTTTCTAGTAACCCTCAGTAAGTAAAAAATTAACGAAGAGCAAGTGTTTCATTGCAATGTAAGTCAAATATTCTAATCCATTTTCGAATTTTTAACAACATAATGATAAAAATATATTTTAAAAAATATATATTTTTAAACTTTGAATTGTTGTAGCTGTTACATAACGAATGTAATGAAAGACTGATTTTGTCAAATTTCCACTTTATTTAGTTTCACAGAAACTGTATGACGCGTTTCGCTATACTATGGCTTCGTCTGATACAAAATTTTGTATCAGACGAAGCTATAGTATAGCGAAACGCCTCATACAGTTTCTGTGAAACTAAATAAAGTGGAAATTTGACAAAATTAGTCTTTCATTACATATATATTTTTAGTGTTCCGTACGGAACACTTATAAGACCACTTCATTGTCCCTCTGTCCGTCTGTCTGTCACACTTAATTTTCTCCGAAACTATTTGACATAGAAAGTTGCAATTTGGCACTAATATAGGAATTGATGGCTTGATTAGAGCCGTGTTGTTTTGAAAGTTAAATTTTGACTTAAAGGGTTAGTTTTGGGAATTCAAATCGGAAGTGAAAAAATTTTTTTTACCAGGGCATCATGTGAGGTGTCAAATATAAGCTTGTAAAAACACGAATACAAAAAAAAAAAAGAATTTTTTAATTTAGTGGTTGCACATATTTATTTTAAACAGCATTTTGCTACGTAGCTTAGTTAAAGGTGCTGTATATGTGTTTTTTATTAAACATGAACACTAAGACCTAATATTTTTAAGTTTTTATGATAAATGTAGATTCAAAATCATGTAAAGACGGACGGCCGAAATAGATAAATAAATAAATAAGTAAACTTTTATTTCATGAGACCTGATACAAGGTATGGAAAAAGTCAAGTCAAGTCACAGAATGTATACATCCTGTGAAAATAAGGATCTAAAAAGCTTTACAGTTGCACGTACTGTAGCTTACATACAAATATTTATAATATAAAGATCCAAAAAGTTACAATTACACGTACTCTGGCTTATATACAAACATTTATACTATAAAGTCCTCAATCCGAAAGAAATCCTGAGTGCTATAAGGGACATTCTCAGTTAGCAATCTTGATATTAGTTTCTTAGACATACTTAAATTTAAAGATTTAATACTAGTCGGCAGACTATTAAAAAAGCTTTATACTGCTGTAATAGGGACTCCGTTCAAATAGAGATAATGTGTGTTCTGGTATAATAATCTCAAAATACAGAGGCCCAAACCTTCCCAGCCGACTGTTGTGTCTTTGGCCGCTTCAGGTGGCTTTCACCGGCTGCTGTCCACTCAGCTGACTGCCGATTTGATTCCGATGTGTAGTGGTGGATCCATGTTTCATTCATTGTCACATATCGCATGAAAAAATCCTTTTTATTGCGCTTAAACAGGTCCAAACAGCGCTCAGAATCATCAACACGTTGTTGTTTTTGATTCACTGTGAGCAAAGGCGGTACCTATTTCGAACAGAGCTTTCTCTTTCTTTTCATATCCTTAGGGTGTCAGCTATCTCACGCAATTTCACTTTACGTTCATGCAAAACAATTTTGTGGATTTTTTTTTATGTTTTCCGGTGTAACTACCTCATTTAGGCGTCCAGAGCGGTCAGCATCATTTGTATTTATCTATAAGACCGCGTTTTAAATTCAGCACACCAGTAAATGATGAATGATTTTCCATTAGCAGAGTCCCCGTAACACTTATCAAGCCATTACTTTGCTTGAGCGGTATTTTTTCGCATCAAAAAACAGTGTTTATTCAACTCAGGAAATTCGATTTTTCCTTTGTTTTGAAAATATTAAAAGTAGCGTCACTAAAACCACGCTAACTTGTAAACCAATCGTCGAAATGTCATGAAATTTTGACACGTATCATTTGAAGGTTGATACTTCCTAAAAATCATATGGATTTTTTGAAAAGGGCGACACCTATATGCCAGACCAAAAACTTTTCAGCCTACGTGTTATAGTTTCAGTCACCTGAACTAACGTTAAACAATTCTTGATTAGGATAGTGGATATTCATTTTAAAATAATTTATTTTATAGTAAAAAATATATAATAATGATAATAATATTAATTTTCATTGTTTAATAGAATATATGCCATAATATGATGAAAAATACAACAAAATAA
>JAHKBH010002510.1:20000-23500 GCA_019049505.1 Pachyrhynchus sulphureomaculatus
GATCGTCATTTCTATAAAACAACTCGGTCTTAAGCAAAATATCGGTGTTGTTTTGTGATCTTTTAATAATAATCCGTTTGGCCGCACTGATCCCTTCAATTTTTTTTAAAGAAGTTAACGTCATTTTTATATCGTAAACAACCCAGTCCCTACCAAGTTGTCTAACGTCTCCCTTCTTGGAGTAAATGTCATAATATTGTGTAGGTGCTTTTATTGAACTGTATGATCGCATAACTTTTTCTATTTGCCCGAAAACACGGTCTGCTGGCAAATATGAGTGTCCGCGTACCGGAAAGGTAAGTACCACGGATTTAATATTTTGCGGGGCATCTCCGTACAGCCATAGCATAAGCATATGCATCACGTGTGCATTTTTATTCTGCCCGGCACAACCATCTGCGAATAGTCGCAACTGTTTTATATCTGGTCCAAATTCTGCTTTATTAAGAAAATCACGTAGAGCAGAACTTGTCTCTGCAGATCCCCTTTTTGCTTGATGTTCCATCCAGGTGTAGAAAACTGGTTTTTTAATATCCACGTCGGTTACACAAAAACAATAAAAAGACAACTGCTGGGCATAAAATGCATCTTGAATTGGCACTTTCGGTAAGACTTGAACCTGTTGAGGGTCAAAACAATACGAAACACTCTGTGCCGGCTTTTCATTCATTAGGTTGAAAAATTGTTTGGCTCGTAATTTATGTACACGTAGAGAAGTTTTTAGTTTGTCTATTTCAGTTTTGTCTTTGCAAATGCTAATAGAAGTTTGGGTCCTAACACAAAAGCCACATACGTCGGTGGCAGGGCTTCCAAATGCAATATTAAAATGATTATTACAGATTCTACTAAAATACTTGTAATTTACTTTCAAATTATCAACTGTACTCTGATTGTACAGATTCCATAAAGCAGTAATATTATTTTCGGATGATAGATAAATGCGCCGAGATTTAGCACGCCCGTAATGACTTTCGTGTCCTTTTAAACTGGCTATAAATTTTTTTCACAGCTTCAAATTTATTAACATTCCTAAAAGACCGTTGGTCCCCTCCACGCTTCTCAACAATACCACTTCCAGATTGCATTTTTCGAGCAATAGTATTTACGCGTCTCTGACTGATACTAAATATTGATAAGAATAACTTCTGGCAAATGTAAATTTTTTTCTCATTCTTCCAAACCTAAAATAAAGAATATTACCTAAAATAAAATCGGACCTTCCGCCAGTTAAGCGTTGCTTAAACCACTACACTATACATTATGGTGACAATAAAATTCTTTTTAAATTAAAATTTAAACCATAAATTTTAATGGATTTCTAGGTTAAATTTTTTTCACTCTTCGATAGAAGTTAGCTAAGAGGGGGATTTTAAAAATAAGCTAAATAAAATTATTTAAAACTAAAATTTACATGATATCTTATAGAGAAATTGTGGGATTTTCCTCCTAGTTTTCGGTTACGACTTCTATCTGGTTTTCCAACATTCATAAAATGCCCCAATTTATTGTCCTGTACATTTTTCTTTGTTGTCTTATAAAACGTATTTCTGATTGTCCTTATATCGTCTTGGGATAATTCATGGCAAAACAAATCCTTTCGTTTAGGGTGAGTACAGGAAAAATCAACAAAATGTTCCAAATCAGAATAATGATCTGAATGCCTTTAAAAGAGAATAATATTAAAACATTAACGACAACATAAGAACTTGAGAACTTTAGTGTACCTATTAGGTAAACAATAATAGCATAATGTAAACCTAACCTAAAAAATCATTAAGACTTACCTTACGTTGCTTTTACACTCTTTAGACGTGAGATTTCTTTTTCTTTTTCTACTACCACGGTCCGTATCATCAACTACGTGATCCCCTGTCACAGTCACATCCATTATTTGAGATTGTTTCGTAGAAAAACGGAAAAATAAACGCACATAAAACCACTGCAGACAGCAACAAGTGCAATGACAAACAAATCGAAATTAGTCCACGGCGCAAGGACTTCCGTTAGTTCGTCTAGCGCCAATGGACATACAGCATATAGAAAGTCCGAGGTATTTTTAACATTTAATTTGTATGGGAGAAAAATGCATTTAGAACGTCGTTTGGGGCATAATATTGTTGCTCTATGTATGTAGTTTGCGTTGGCATCTTGGTTGAAAATGTGAAAAAATGGACAAAATGCATATAGAAAGTCTGCTCCTCATATATATATATATATATATATATATATATATATATATATATATATATATATATATATATATATATATATATATATATGTATAATACTTCTGTCGTTAAAAACTCGAACCGTAATTATGTTTACGCGGAGAAGGTCTAAAGTAGAATTAAATATGGTTTTTCTAAAATATATAATTTTTCAATGCGCTCGTCATAATGTACTGCTATTGAGTGAGTATGTATTATACTCTGAAAATTTTATGGGATTAGAAACTCATTTTTATCGTGTATTTTGCTACATCCTCTTTAAAATACATTACTCTGGCAGGTTAAAAATTTTATTTTTTTTTATTTTCAGATGGCCTTAAAAATCATCGCTGTCTGCCTTCTGATCTTGATATCCAGCACATATTCAAGCATATTACGGTGTGATTTGATAGTAAGTATCATCTTTACTGACAAATATTATTAAAATATGCTGAAAACAGTTAGTATATTTATCCGAATTTATTTGATAATTTCCTTACACTGTAACGCACTTATGCCAATTTTTTTTTATCGGTCAACTCCCCGCCTAAATATTGATTACCCTTTTTAAATGGCTATCGGCGAAGATGTCGTAATATACTCAACGTTGGCGAAGCTACGAAATATTCATTTGTATTTCACGGCACCTTTTAGATAACGTGGAATTTCTACCACAGGCATTATTACATTTCTGCTACAACTACTACCTATGTATTGGCCAAACCAGATATACTAAATAAATAAGAACACTGACCTACTGGGGTTAACACCTGGGACCCTTGATCAGGGCCGCTTACGGCGACGGAAAAATTTAGGGGCAGCAAGACCGCCTGAACTACTAGAGCGCAAGAAAAATAAACACCCACAAAAACATATTTCGATTACTTGAATCTAGAAAATAAATGAGTAGTAAACAACAGGAATAGACAGGCTTCTGCCAGAAGCCTATTTATTCCTGTATATAGAAATACCTAGAAGTTCTGGCTATTTCTATACGTAAATTGTGATATGCACCCGCGCCGGCTCCGCAGACAGGATTCAACAAGCTTTTTCCATTCACGTATAAGAGAGAATCAAATTTAAAACAATGCTTTATTTATGCATCAACGTCCGGTTGTGGTTGTGATACAGTTTGAGTCAATCTGTATTAGTATTATTGCATTTAATTCAATTATATGTCATTTTCCTGGTTAACATAGTTTTTTCTTTAAGCTTGGGTGCGGCGGCATTTTTGAGTTTGCCTACGGCAGCAAAAAAGCTAGGGCCGGTCCTGTCGATAACCACGGAACTGTG
>JAHKBH010002511.1:0-25000 GCA_019049505.1 Pachyrhynchus sulphureomaculatus
CGCTTATCATTCGAACACTCATATCGATGATCGGTATTTAAAAGATCATGAACCGAGACTCATTTTTGTCACTTTTGCTGGTTGACGGCCGTCCAGAGCGGGGGTCATCCTCCACCTCTCCCGGACATTTCTAGACAAAAATGTGGATTCGGTTAAATTAGCTACAATTGTACTAAATATTGTTTTTTATCTTCATAGCCAAAGTATTTATCCTATGAGCTGCTAAAGTGTTTCGCATATTGATAGGGTCCTAGAAAGAAGAGCCGGGCCAGGGAAAACTAAATTTACGGCCCCTCTCAAAAAAAAATTCTCTTATAATGGAGTTTAGAAAGGAGAACCGAGGGAAGAGCTGCCCAAAAAAAAAACATGATGAAATTTAAACCACCAAGATACTATATAGTAATCCTTCGAGAAAATAAAACACATCTTTATTAACACCTATATATTTCATGTAATATATGAAATACAGAGTTCACTCCACCTATCTCATCAATTACATGACAAAATACAAGGAACACCCTATATTGTCGGACATTACATTGATGCGAACATTTTACTTTAAAACTTAAATTGGATGTAAATTTCTTAAAACCAGTCTTTTTTCGGTTTTTACTAACCTAAAAAATTATAAAAGCCATTAAAATATACAGGGCTGGACATTAAAAATACGTTTTAAAAATAAATACAGAATACATAATTTGTTACTAAAATATTTATAACCAATATTTACCTAATTTGACAAGCCATAGTGGACGACTTTCAACTTAAAAATAAATAAAACTCAATTTTTCAAAAATAAATTATTAGCTCTAAATTTATTTTTTTAGATATCTTGCTTGTCAAGATCGATTTTTGACATTTTGCAACCAAAAATTTGTGACAGCATTAATTACCAACATCAGAAATACCAGATACCATTTAGGCATTATGCGCGCAATACGTCTTATCCTAAAAGATGTTCAGATTGTTCAGTCATTAGTCGAAAGAGATGTCTACGGAAGCTCGTCCTTCCCGGGACTACGGGATCGTAATTTCTGTAGTTCAATATATCTGCATTTTTAAAATGTTTTAAACAAAATGCTTTAAAAACTATAAGAGATAAGAATTCGAACGCAAAATATTATTTTTACGTAAAAAAACTATCAAGAATGTTCTTATTTTACAAATAATTTATTGAAACAATTAAATACTTTCACAAGAAAAAAATGAACTTTGAGTATCATACAATGATGCATACTTGTGAATTAAATGTCTTCAACTCTAAATACTATAACATAAAATTAAGCCAAAATTTTTTTTTTAATTTTCTTTGGCTCTTCCACCACAAAATGTTCATTCCTATGAAAAAAATAAAGCCCCTAAATTTTTTTAAAAAAATATTAATATTTAGAGGTCACAACCATCGATTGAAAATATATTTCTTCTCAATCGTTTTTTTCCCCTATAACAGCCCCCCTTTAAACTTCTGATTTGAATTTAAGGATTAGGAAGGTATTTCCTTGTACATTTTTTGATGCTGAATCTGTTCCCGAGAGCCGTTTTCCTCTAAAGTCCTTTCCTTTCAAAAAGGTTTCGCAAAATTTACGGGAAGCATTGTAGATCAAGTTTTATTATGCAAAATCGTAGGTATGACACAGATCTTTAAGAAATTTTCATGAAGCACGAGTAATATTGGACAAAGACAGCGAGAACGACGTGCCTTGTTGGAAAAAAGACTGACACACCTAAAAAAAACTCGACAGGAAGGTAACTTCAGAAAAAATGTTTCAGACAAAAGTTTTCGCATTTTTCCCTGGGAATCTATTAGATTTTGGGTTCAACGCTCTGTTTGGACTCCTGAAAAAAAATTGAAAATTTAAATAGAAACTCAAAACATTTAATTTTGTTTGGGCCTAATTGGACTTCATTGGAACTAGAATAAAATGCGGCACTTGAAAAGAAGTATCTCTGTGTTAAAAGGTAATAGCCAAGGCGAAGAATCGAGTGACAAGACAATATTTGTTTTTTTCCCTTCCGACGAGCCTGTATTTACAGGAGTTCTCATCTCCCCTCCCCCAAGCCGAGTCAAACTTTCCTAGTAACATGCTTCACTTGGAAACTTTATGGAGAATACATTCAAAGATGTTAATTAAGAAACCGTGGCAATCTCGTTCCCCCAGTGTAAATGCAAGCTATTCCATTTTATCTGAAGGAGAGTCCTTATCAGAAGATTCTTCAAATCCCTACGCAGGCGGGAAGGTGAACGATAAAAAAAATGGAAAAATTATCGATATAAATGAAAACAAAGTATTTAGAAACTTTGGCAGAAAAATAAGTAGGTTTGGATTAAGTGTTCCGTTATTTATACAACCACCAAAATAATAGTGGTTTCCAACCCTGTATATTCTGAAATTGGCCAAATATATACATTAAAACCTAAAATATATAAAAATAACTAACCAACCACATCTACAGATCAACCCAATTTAAGGCATAATGCAAAAGTTCTGGTTTTAATATTAACATTCCATTGATTTCTTAATAATATTCATATTACATTGAGTATTATTTACATGTCTTAAAATGTATTTAAAGCATTTATTCAGCTTTCTTACAAAAATATAGAAGATCTTTGTTTTTTAGTTTAAAATCATATAAGAATTTCAAACAAAGTGATTTCAAGCCATTATAATTGGCATTGTTGACCAAGAGTAACCAATAGATTAAACACCAATTAGCAGTATTGATCTAACTTTGATCGCGATAATCGCTCTGCGCATTGATAACGGTCAATCTTTTCGTGGCAGAGACGTGTTTTTATGGTTGAGATTTGCTTCAAATTCCCCTGACTGTTTATGTTCTACTAAATTCAAAAGGAGTGGGGGAGATGTTTAAATCAGAATTTGCGTCTGCGCTACTTTTCCACACAGATGCATAGTTCGGAAATGTAACGGACAGAAAAAGTTTTCCATAATAAACTCTAGAGAATGGAAATTTCACATATCATAAATGACAAGGATTGTTAAGTTCTGAATCTCTGGAGGTAAATACCTGACAATCAAGAGGTTCTGAAATACTCCCAAGTTCGAGAAATCTGTAAATCATCTCCAAAGGTCGCTTGAACCCTGAGTGAGCTGGCATATTGTTTTAAATCAATGTAATACTTGTACGTTTATTGGTTAAACGCTGAAATTATAAGAATATTTTCCTACTCCGACTGCGCTTCAGATGCTGAAAACTTCACTTTTTTGAAAGTATTTACTAGAATCATCACGTATTGTGTCATAACTACGAAAATGTTAGCTCTGCAAACAATTAGCTTGCTGAAGTGTTTAGCAACGTGTTACAACACAAAACAGTAACTCTTTTATTTTTATTTAGTGGTTTATGGATGATATGGCTGTAAGGTGAATTATTTAATATTTATCTTTAAACCCTAAATGGTAATCACTAAAGCGAACAACCCACCAGTGAATGCTTGAAGCTATCATTATGTCAAACAATTTGCAACCAAGAATAATCAGTGGTCGTCTATGGTCGGAACATAAAAGTGAACGTAGACCTTATGATGAAGTAACACATCTTTACTTCCGCTTTATCAACTCGGGCATCGAGCAGACTCACTTATCAAAGTTGCTTACAAAGTCACTTATAAAGTTTTTTAAGAAATTATACGTTTTTGATGACTGAAAGTGGTTTCGATAGTCTATTAGAGTAATTTCGGTCCTAATATCAGGCATTAAAATTGTTATTTAAAATATGACAAACATCTTATTGGATTTTGGACACAAAGAATTTCGATGTTTTTTTTTTTATTAAAAACGAAAAGGTGATTTCGAGAATTGTCAAGTTAATATGTGAGCTTTTTGTCAAATTACCCAATTTCCAGTAATTAGTTCAGGTTACTTCGGAAAATGTTCATCGTTGATACAAAAATAACTTTATATTAAATTTTGAAGATAATTCCATTCCAAAATCCGACACCATTTTCGAACATAAAAACGGTACATTTCTTTAAAATTCGTTCGCCAGCTCTTCCATTATTGGAATGAATACATTTCAGTTTTAGAGAGGCTTCAAATGCTATTAATTGATTGTGATGATTAACAAACGTCATCAAATCGTCACGTGACGACACAATACAACGATGTATCGAGTACCAAGTTCTATAAAACTGCGACTAAACCCTCTCTTTTACTTTATTTTAAAACTGTAACTGTACAAGTACCTGTAAGTTTTCATCCATAAAAGCTATCTTAATAAAGCTAGACACGCAAAAAGTCCTTAAACGAAATTTCTTGCAGGCTTTTTAACCTATCCTAAATGAATATTCCGTTCCTGCTGGAAATATACTAGGATTCAGCCGATATCTAAAAATAGCACGAACAACTGCCAACTAACTGCTTTGCTTTAAATAATATCGAAGGTTATAAAAAAAGCTATTAATCAGCATCTCGTAAAATATCTGAAATAACTTAATATTATGAGCTTCCACCAACGCCTTTCGTAAGCAAAGATCAACAGTAGATCTAAGCTATGTTACCAATCTTTGAAACAACGCAACACGATATATCAAAGGCATTTGGCCATGTTTGGCTGCACGGAGTATTGGATATGCTGCGTTCTTATGATATGTCTGAAAAGTTTTATTTATGGCTCTTGAATTACCTTAGAGATTGTTCTTTGCAAATGGCGGTTGATGGATTTCTTTCCGATACCCTCATTATCAACGCTGGTGTACCTTAAGGCTCCATACTCTCCCCTATTTTTCTCCCTTTCTTACATTAATGATCTACTGAAAGAGACCAAAAATTAAATCTATAGCTGTGCTGATAACAGTACGCGTTTCTTTATGTCCTTTGAACACTCGAACACTAACTGTCCATGCAAATCTGCCCATATAACAGAAGGTGCTACATCTTAACAAAGACAAGGAAGAAATTCTATCTTTAAGTGACAGTAACCAACTGAAATTTAAGCTACAAGAACTTAGGAAGCAGGTTTTTTTTTTAGAAAAATTTACGTTACAGAACGCTACATAGTTCTGTCGGCACACTCGATTTTACTAGCACCGTCCCCTAACTTGCTAGACGTTAAATTGGGAGCAAATATGACATGACACCATCATGTTGCATGCATAGAAAAGAAAGCCTCTCAAAACTTGGAATATGGTTTCGTACTACAAAGCTTTATACTCAACAACAGCTCATAATCCTGTAAAAAGCTCAAATTCGATTACATTGTGTGCTCCGGAACCAGACGGAATAGAGCGATTCTGTAAATTCTCTTTTTGTAGTAAAAATTTTATCGCATTCGTCTTATATAATGATTAATCTATATATAATAGTTTTTAACAAATATCAGTTTATAAAACAGTCCCGACAGCACCTTGTCAATTACGTTAAGGATGGCTCAAGGTCCATCATCGAGACGCATATTTTATGACCGCCAATAGTATAACAAGTTATTTCAGAAGTATCTTCAATGGCCATTTTGGTGGATCGAAGAAAAATATTTACGTCAAAATTCGAAACTATTTTCAGCATAAAAAGTACTTTCTAACAAAACTTGAACCAACTCTTTGAATAAAACGTTTAACAGCTCTCCAGTTATACTGAACATATGCAGTATAATATTGATTGTTGTCAACGTAATCTATACTAATATAATAAAGGAGTAAAGTTTATATGTTTGTTTTTCAGAGGTAATCTCTGAAACTACCAATCTGACTTAAAAAAAAATTACTGGTATATAGCCTGGACTTTTGGGGTACATTTTATAAGATTGTGACAAAAGGGAACCACGAGCAAGCGCAGGACGGCTCGCTCGTTACAGATATAACTAAAAAACGCTTTATACTATAATTCAGGTAATATTTCGATCATTCTATATTTTTGTAATCTTATTCAATAAATAAAAATTTACAATTGTAAGTATTTATACCTAAATAAGTAACAATAAATAGTTTAAAGGGGTAAAAAATGTCAACAAGAGTAAACGTTACTACAATATGCCAGGTTAGATTAAAACCAATGTTGCACAACCTAAATAGTTATTGTACTAAATTCCCAAAGGATTTCGTTGAGCTAAAAAGTGCACAGTATACACAACCACAGTTTTAAATATAGGATTTTTTTTATCAAATAGGATTCAATGGATTATTTAGGAGAATAGTCTTAATTCATGACTTTAATTATCTAGATACGATCTTATTTTTTTTTTAATTATTAACCTATTAGAAAAAAGTTAGGGGGAGGAGGAATTTTTATGTCGTAAGCTCGCTGTCGAGATGACTCAAATACAAGACCAAAAACGCGGTTCGGTGCCCGAGTATCCCAACTAGGAATCTCATTACCTTTAATCTTTCCGTTGAGTCCATTTAATAAACGGCATTTACCAACAAACAGCCTTTTGGAACTTGACAATGCAAGGACAGATTTACTTAACAAACTGTGCCAAAAAACTATCAAAGTTATATTTTTAATCTCTACTCAAAAATGACGTTATCTGATATAACCAGAACTGACCGAAACAATAAATTTTCACTTCTGGCTAAATCAGAAACTGGCATTTTCTAATAGAGAATGAAAAACTACGGGTATACTTTTGGCCGGATGCCTAGTGCATCGAAAAAGACCGCCATTTTTAACCGAATCGTTAGTTCCAAACTTCAGATCAGTATATTAAGAGACTAATTAAACGTTAGATATCGTTCCGCCTTGGTCTTTCTTTTGCAAAATAGTAAGAGTAACAAGGATGCGAATATTGCCGACAATACTAGTCGTTTTTTCGAACGGAATAATGCCCTTCACTATTGTACAATAAAGTGTAATTAAACTTAGAGTGAATCATTTGAAATTCCATAGTTGGTACCGATTATGAGATGGTCCAGGACACTGCAACTTTCAGAATATTTTCAGATGTTAGAACATCATATTCTTTAACCACATCAAAATCTTCAAAAAATATCTATTTCGTTTTTTAAGAATAAAAATTACAAATATTGCTTTTAAAAGTCAAATTTCAAAACTATACTCCAAAATTTTTCCACGCAGAGAATATGATTATTTATCCAAGGAATAAAAGAATCTTCCTTTAAAAAAGAAAAAAAAATGTATTTGTAGAGCTGTGCACTATTTTAAAAATTTAAGTCATAATACTAGTTGGCACAAACTATTATTTGACACAAACTGTTTTTTTGAGACGTGTACTATAGTAGCCAAACAAAAATTTTCAAATTAACTTAATATCTTCCACTTAAAATTTTTAATCTTAATACTAATTTAACTTAAAAATCCTAGTTATACCTAATACATAGAACAGAAGACGGAGAAGATGTAGACACAATAATTTTTAAAAAATATTCTATACCTTTGAGCAAACAATAACTTTTTTAAATACCACTGCTAATAAATAAGTACTACTTAAATGCTATTAAAAGTCTCAATATTAAATAACATAAACTATACAATATACAGGGTTCACAAATATCACATTCTCAAAAATTACCTAACCTTTTCTCAACTATTCAAACCCTGTACAACAATCAATACTTTGGCAGAATATGCGTAGAAAATATATTTATTATTATTTTTAAATAAGAAAAAACAAATGAAAAAGCAAATTTATGAATCTTATTTATCACAACAAAGAATTCTTAATATATTTTTTTAGTTTTACGGTATATTAAGTATGAAATTATGCAGGCTAAACAATTGCAGTTGTTAGTGATTAAAAGTAAATCTACTCTACATTTTTATTTTGTACTAAACATTTGAAACGCTTTGCACACGTGGAAAGTCTAATTAGCTTGTCTAGTTCAAATAAATCAAATAATTTTCCCTCTATTTCGCTTTTTTATTTGTTTTTAGAATATAATATTCTTTATTTCCTAAAATCTAGCACGCACTTTGAACAAAAAAATGGAAAATTTGATTAAACAAGTGATATTGTAGAAACTGAGTATGTTTTGGCCATAAATCTACTGAAAAACAAGATATGACGTCTCGCTTTAATAATTTCTAGGCATCGCTACAGATTAAAATATAATCAAACTTACTTTACTTGAGACAAACAGGCAAACTTAATAAAATTTAAACGATGCGGCCACCCTAATAATCGAATCCTGCTATAGAACTACAAACAATCTGTCTTAATTATTTGTTAATGTAAGATGTTGTTACTGGTTTATTTTAAACTGTCTTGAGCTAGACGCAGTGAGACGTCAGGAAAATTTGCCGATGTCGACCGGTTATCGACATATCATTTAGGGAAATATACCGTCATCTATGTCAAAAAATTCGATTTTTGGATTTCTACATTTTCTTTTAGTATGATATCTTAATATTTTCTGTAAGTTTCATAACAGTCGGTTAAAAACTGGCGAAGTTATAGACGTTTAAAAGAAGTGCCGTTGCATAGAGGTTTCGGAACAGGTAGTAGTATAGATCAAACATTTGAAACTGAGCATAAAGCTCGGAAAACCATGGAACAAACTTAGCATTTATTTTAAAAACTCAACTAACAGTGGCGTTCTTGATTTTCACATTTGCAAACCGTAAAATACGGCTTTGGCACTCATCGCTTTACCCTAGAAAAACTTGTTCTTCTTCTCCTTCTTCCGACTTATAGCTAGGCACTATTGCCTATTTTCTTTGTTCCCTGCTATATAGATCGTCGTTCCATTTCTTTCTTGGACGTTCCATTGATCTTCTTCCATTCGATGACTTGTGTCTTGCTATCTGTACTATCCTGCTCTTTGCCATTCTTCCTATGTGTTGATCCCATTCCATTTTTTTTTCGTCTTATCCACTGGTTGATATTTTCTATATTACATATGCGTCTTATGTCTTCACTCCTTTCTCTATCCCTCAGTGTCTTGTTTGTACATCTCCTGAGTATTCTCATTTTACTTGTTTCCAGCATCCTCTGTGTTATACTTGTATCGGGTGTTGTTTCAGATGTGTAAGTCATTACTGGTGGTATTACGTTCTTGTATATTGTTGTTTTGGTCTCCACAGAGAGAAATTTATTTCTAAATAAGGTATCATTGAGGCATCCCGCTATTCTATTGGCATTGTTGACTTGATGTTTTACTTCTTCCTCGATTTTTCCGATAGTAGATATTTTGATGCCCAGGTAATCGACCTCGGTCATCTGTTCTATTGGTTTATGCCTGATTCCAGATTCATAGTTGATTAGTTCTGTCATTCCTTTTGCTAATCTTGCGACTACTTTATTGTCTTTATATATATTCTCGACAGTTTTAATTAGGTCTAATAGGATGTTCCTGTTATATAACAGATAAATAAGGTCTTCTATTTGCACATTGTCGAAAGCTTTTTTTAAGCCTATCAGGCACAAGTATGCTGGAATTTTGTATTCTACGCCTCTATAGCTATTTGGATTTTTTTTTAGAAAAATAATTTCATTAATTGGAGCAGCTATTTCATTTGCATAAAGAGGGACACCATTTTACAACACTGTAAACAAGAGATCGCAGAAGGATTGTAACAACCAGAATTATAGAGGCCATGGCGCGATAGAGAAGTTTGTGAGAAACGACACAGACGAACCCTAAGCCCCTCATTATAAGCATGACCTCGACGAGAGGCCTAAAAATTTCTATATGTAGCATACTGATACTTAATTCAAAGAGGTTTTATTAGCACCTATTCGTTGCTAAAAATAAGGAATATAATTTCAGTAGTACAGTTTGTCTGCATGTTAGACAATTTCATTACAAAAAGGCAAGTTTTAAATCTTTTTCAAAAATCTTTTCGCAGAATATAGCAAACAATCAGAAAAGAATACCAACTTAAAAAGAAAGTTTTAAATTTAAGGGCATATTTCAAAATTTGATTGTAGAAAACCGTTTTGATATTTACTAAACTTACAATATTTAATTATAAATTTTTATTAAAAAATAGCCCATGGGTATTAGCAACAGATTATTTACGACGAACCTGATATATCAAGCTTTATCAGTTAGGATATTAATTTTAAGAACATTCTGGAAAATTTATCTTCATCACTGATGGCCTTTGCAGCTTCTAGCTCATTACTGTATATTTTTCTACTAAATTTGGAGCTACAACAGAGGAGAACAAACACTCATAAAAAAACAGTTACGAAGAATAATTCACAAGAATATGATGAAACTAACCGCTGGTCCACTGACCTTAATATTCTGATATTTTTTATTGCTTAAGATAGTTATAGAACCCACCCTACAGCAGTAAAAATTTAGTACTTATTTATATATTTTTTTTTTGTTTTAATGGCAATAAAATTATTGCATATAGTATAAATAAAACAGCTATACGATTTACATGAAAACTAACTGTAACTTTTAATATAATATTAAAAACATTCAATAACCAACTAACCCCTCGTCGTCAACAAATAATTTTATTTAAATTAATAAAAAATCTCTTCGCGATTTACGCGCACACTTATAAGACACTGCAGCTTCGTGTACACGGACTCAATAAAAGCAAATCGCGAGACTTAAAATGTACATTTTTTCTTTGTCGTGTCTAAGACGCATTTATGACGTTACACCTCGTAGATGCAATGCTTTCACCGACAAAGGATTTTGCACGTATCTTCTGTTTGGAAATTATGTTGGTCTCGTCTCTGAAACAACTGACTCTTAACGATGAGATTAAAGTTATAATATAACTAACTCAAGAGAGATAGTTTGCATTGCTGTTAAAATATCATTGAAAAAATCAGTTCAGTAACATCCATGCAATATTATCCAATTACAATCATTGTGCCAAATTAAATGGTAATTTTAATAAGCTCGATAATAAATGGCGACACGTGCTTGACCAATAGACTAACCAAGAGTTCACCGATCCAGGACGTGGGACGTGTAAAACGAACTTTTTAGTTATATTGTAACTAAAATTACGTTTTAGTCAAATTTCTAGTCCACCTACTACATATTTATACATAGAAAAAAATATAGATTGGTGTTCATAAAACTGTTCATATTTTCCGTAATAGATGGCGTCACAAGAAAAACAGGTACATTTTTTAACCAGTTGTAAACCTGAGTTTAGGTTATTCTTGTGCAACTGGGATTTAGCGTCCAAATATTTACAAGTGCGTGCTAAGAAATAGGACAAAAATATATATATAAACTACATTTTAAAATATAATTAAGAAGTCAAAAAAAAATCCAATCAAAATTATAAAATACCTCAGAATGCACGTGACATGTTTTCTATTTAAAATAAATTGATATTATTATATATTTTATATACAGGATATTGTAAAAAAGGTTTAATTATATTTTAAGAAGTGACTCCTCTTATCAAAATAAGAAACGATAAATACGGACTCAATTTTTAACATGTAAGTGTGAAAAAGCTCTCTTTGAAACAAATAAGTAATAGTTAAGACAGAACAATTTGCACCTCTGGCTGATATAACCTTAACTTTGAATGCGTACCTACCCTCTGTCTGGGGCTCTTTAAAGCCAGGGACTGGTAGAGAAATTATTCAGCGAGTTGCTAACAGTTACCGCTTCGCAGCACTTTATAGGATTCTACTCCAAGTATATAAATATCAATATAAACCACTAAAATTGAACAAAGTCCATTTTTCAGCAGGTAATTCGCTGAATAATTCCTCTATCGGCCTGTGGCCTTAAACAGCTCCCGACAGATGACAGATACACCATCAAAGTTAGGCTTACATCTGCCAGAGTTGCATATTGTGGTATTTTACTTATTCTTTGTGCCAGTACTACGATACGTAGACGGATGAGAGAACAGTGAAAAACTGCTAAAAAATTAACTTTGTCGAATTTTAGTGGTTTATATTGATTTCTATATACTAGGGGTAGAACTCTATAAAGCGCTGCCAAGTAGTAATTGGTAGAAACTCGCTGAATCATTTCTCTATCAGTCTGTGGCCTTAGACAGACCCTGACAGAGGGTAGGTAGGCTTTCAAAGTTAAACCTACATCGGCCAGAGGTGCAAATTGTTGTACCTTACTTATTTTTTGCGTCAGTGCAATAAGTACTCTAAGTTTTTGTTGTTTCTCTGCCGATCCTAGTTCGACTGAGAAACGGCGAAACACGTCCCGAAATGAATTGACGAATGAGAGGACAATCAAAAACTGCTGAAAAATGGACTTTCTCTAATTTTAGTGGTTTATATTGAAATAAATAATAGTTCATAAAAAATAATTAATTGTTGTTACTACATTTTAAAAGCTTTAAGAACAAAATTTTTAAAAATTTTGAATATAAATACCTATATTGAATTGATAAGTTCGGAAAAAGGTATTTTACAGAACCAGTAAGAGAGTTTGGACAATATCATAAGCAGAGTCCTAAAAGCTTACAAGTCCTGCTACAACACTACCCTTTTCCGTCCAAGGCATAAACAAACGTTTTTGTGCATTCATATAAGATAAAAAATGAATAACTACTTAATTATTTATGTAAATTTTCACAATAGTTCGCAATAATAAGAAAATATTTCATGACCTTGATATTGTTATGAAAGGATTATTTTAATTCATACCTTCTTTTTCACAGGTTTCTCTAACCTCATGCTTAAATTGTAACTTTATATTCCTTACTAGCACGTGAAAGACTAATGTCTTTTTAAAAACTGCTAATTTCTCGAACGAAGGCACCAAAAAAATTTTTTTGCTGGAAAACAAATCTATTTAACTTAAATCTACTGTAAACTAGAAATTTTAAAGATTTTCTTGAAAATATTTGTTTGTCCTGTAACAATAATCTCTTCATTTTATAATATCCTGTATAATTATTCTTTGATTTAATTATGCCTTTTTAAATGTTTCAATATTTAATTATGAATAACCTGTAATGCTTAAGGCATTGAATTTTTTATATGTATTGGTGTGAAATTTTATTTAACCAACTGATGGCACAGAAATTATTTTTGTTAATGTTATAACATGAACTGTGATACAAAAAAGCAAAGTCATCGATGGATAATAAATGTAGCATACCTATTTATTAATATCATTGTTTTAGCACACTTAATATTTGCATCTCTCCTTACTTTTCAATAATAATTCAAAAATTTAAAATCCACATCAAAACAAGTTTTGTATACTGAGACACCACAAACGAAAAAGTTTATACTACACTTGCCAATCAGCGTAAAAACCACCTTTGCAAAAACAAAGAAAGAAATTACCCTGCATTACAAAAATAATATATAATACTCTCAACTTTTTTAATACAACCATTTAGAACATTTTCTCGAAAAAGTTTTATACCGAAACGAAAAATACGGACACGACCTTAAAAACCTTCTGACTAAAATTTTACATATTAAAAAATATGACGCACCATATCGAATTTTTAACTTATCTACTTATTAGATTTGTTATTATGATATTCAAGACACACGCTTTTTACAGCATTTTTAAAATTTTATTTAGAAGACTAGAAAGAATATTGAAAATTTTCGGTTTCATATAAAAGTTTTTTCTCGGATCCGTTCTAAATGAATGCAGTACATATTGTTTTAGAGCTCACATCAATATACATTATGTCTCGCTTATATCTAAAAAAATGGATCAAATATCCTACTGGCGCTTACATTCACATATGTAATTTTTTATATAATGATAGGTTCTAATATTTACAGGTAGTAAAATTATTATTATTTCTTTCTCTTAATATATATTTTTTTAAAACAATTTAAGAACCTCTGCATCTTTAATTAATTGTCTGCGTCGAATAAACCTGCAAGGTAGTCGAAATATCATACGTCAAAAATGTCACACTTATTAAATTCCAACTATTCCGTATGATGTTTAAGATGCCTCAAAGTCCTCAGTCATTCTTGTAGCTTGACCCGATTAGTTGCAACAACTAGTTACATCAAACTAGCTTCACATACACACACAGTTTTCCTGTTTTATATTGAATGCCGTACGTGCGATCAAAAAAATCTTTCGTATTGAAAAAAAAAATTAGATACAATAACTTGCACTTAACAAAACATTATTTTGTGTAATGTGTGCGCAAAGGTAAAAATAGCTACCCGAAATATTGCGTCTAGTGCAACACAAAACAAGAAAGAAGACAAACGACTACCAAAAATTTTAAACTATACTTATTAAATTTTTTCCGCCGATAATATACGTGCAAAGTTGATTATAATATATTTGAAAAGGCTTTTAGATTAACTTTTGTCAAAGAGCATATTTGATTTATTAATTTTATATTGGACCAAACGAATTTTATTTTGATTTCTTATATTAAGTATTAGAAATGTCGTTTCCAATTGCGTAGAAAACATCAAACATTCAATGTAATTTGGCACACAAAGCACTAAAAAATCGCAGTTCTAAACGCGTATACACTACGTACGTCGTAGGATTTTTCTTATTTCTTTTTGTGGACCTAGCACATGTGCTGCAGGGAAATCCTCAAAGCGCTACAGGAGAGACATGTGTGCAGAAAGAGTGATTCACGTTGGTTTTGAATCGCTGTAAATTGTACTCGGTCAGAATCACAGTCCTGAGCAAATTATTCCAAAGGGATGAAGTTCTGCCTATAAAAGAGTGCTTAAAAGGGATTGTACGAGGAGTAACAAGCTGAACCTCATACGGATGTGAAGTATTAGCGCGACGTGGATTTCTAGCATGCACCGCTCTGGGAGGAATTAAGCGGGCTACATCCATCGAACACTTTCCATGAAAATACTTGTAGAATAGACTTAAGTTGCCAACCGTTCTTCGATGTTCCAATGAATCAAGGTTGCTGGCCAGCTCCGGGTCTTCAATCAGGCGAACAGCTCTCTTCTGAATAAAATGCAGTGTATATTTGTGAGCAGAGCCCCAAACATGGAAGCAGTGTTCCATCGTTGGTCGAATTTGACTTTGTACGAAGTTAACAGTTGTTGTGGACAGTCCCGCCGAAAGCGGGCGTGCATCGTACGCGGGCTGCACATCCAGGGGGACGACAAATACAGAGATCTCGTCATGTTTTGTACAAATTACAGTCAAGGAAAATAGCATGGGTATGGGCGGCCATAGAAAATTTCTGTGAGGGGGGCGACGTACTAAGTTTTGCACGATGACGTTCAGACGGCTAGCCGCGAGCCTGGTTGTGGAGTGTAAAGTGTGCTAGTAGCTTTTGAAAACCTCTGTTTGCTATACTTGGAACACGTTCATGACAAGACATATTCGCTCCACAATTAACGCCCAGAAAATTTAGTGACGATGCTAGAGAAATGGAATGGAAAAAAGAATAAACCTGTATCGCCAAATGTGTTGGAAAAAATGCACGCACCGCACCGGATCATATTTTAGTTAGCAGTATTATTTAAGAATATTTCCATCTTCGATTCAGAGCAACTCCAAAATGTTCCTAGCACCCAAACAATTTTTTATAAAATAATTTTTTTATAACATAAAATATAATGATTAGGAAAAAAAGTCAAAAAAGGGCCCAAGTAACTAAGTATTATCCTTGATGTTCGTGCAATGTACTGATAAACATACTCCTTAATATACTGGTCGAAATTAAAGTAAAAAATACATGAGTTCTTTAAGTTGAAATTTTTTTAATAGGTTATAGTACTCCCTTAGATAAATCACTTCGCCAAATATAGGCTACCTAAAAGATTTCAAAAAATTCTTTTTACAAAACCAACCCTAAAATTGTAATTAGCCCTGCCCCTAACAAAATGTTTAAAATGATCACCTCTTTTTATCAACAGTTAGTTCAAGGCGTCACGATGTCTGTCATTGAAAAAAGAACTGTTAACACATCTTTAAAGGAAAATACCTTAACAATATTGGAAATTTATAGGTCCAAAATTAAGAATATCAAAAGAGTGTACTGTGTGTAGTGAGTACTAAAACCTGTTAAAAAAAATGTCAACTTAGGCAACACCCTGTACGTTTGAATTTGCCACATTCGGTAAAAGCTCAAAAAGAGGCAGATACGTTGGCACAAACATGATCAAAATAATAGAATTATTACAAATATAGAACATAATAAACTTTTGATAGGAAACATCCACAGGTTACCAAGCTTATAGATATATTCCTCTGCATTTCTCTTGACGTTTCGCTGATCATCCTGCCGGCTTCTTCAGAGCTTCTTCCGAGAACTGACTTCTTCGGAACCTGTTTTTAACGTTGATTAATATTTAGAGTGAGACCGAGATGGACAATTATTTTAACAGCATTTGTACCTACACGTCCGAGAAAGTGAAGACAAAAACTAGAATAAAAAACGCGACTCTTCTATGTCTCTTACTTAAAGCAGTTTAATTTATTAAACATCAACCCATGAACACCATCGCAAAAATGTCTGAAGCCGCTCTAACACTTACTTTTAAAATACAATTTATCTTGAAAAAAAAAAACAACATAAATTTGAGTCTTTTTAATCTTAAGGTAAAATTATGCAAAAACCATTAAAAATAAATGCAGAGGTCCTTCTAAGGATAGATATATACTTTTATATTTCACTCAATCTTTTTGGGGATCTATCGTCTTTCGACTTTTATCCACTCCTAACCAAACTTATATAGATGCAAATCTATTTTATCGTATACCATAACTGGTATAAAATATGCTTTTTTATAATATTTACAACAATATTTTCAAAACAATTATACTTAAAAGTTATGAGCAAAATGTAATACAGTGTTTATATTATTTTTATTGTACTAAATGAAGAAAAAAATATTATCGAGAATTTCATTCTTATTCTTCCTTTTTTTGAAAGTCAATTTAATAATATTAAAAAAAAAACTATTTTCAGTCAAATTCAAAATCAAAATGTCTTTTATAAGATAAATATATTAGAGAGATGCAATTTTATACATGATGAATTGTCAAGACCACCACATCTTTAAAAATATCATTTTTATTGGTATTATTTGGGAAGCTATAATCGTATTATTGTTAACTGTAGAGAGAAAATACTAAAATATATGCTTTTTAAAGAATAAATAAAAGAAGTTTCACTCCCAAACACACTACTTTGTATAAAACTCCATATTTCTAATAAAAATGCATCTTCTAAGTCTTCGCACCTTTCCCATTCACATCGTTCCTAAAATCCATCCCTTTTTTCCTAATAATACAACTAAATAGTATAAAAATATTTAACAATTTATTTCCCCGTCATTCTTTCCTATGTATTTTATAGAATACCCGCCATTTTGAACCATTCCGTTTTCGTCAACATTGGCGTACTTTTTCTTCTGGTTTGGGGTCATCATTGTTTTTGCTAATGCACTGGGGTCTAATGACACCCCTGATTTTACCATGGGCTCATTTTTTACTACGAAATTATTATTGTGGCCGGTACTTGTTGCTGTGGAGTTGTCTATAGATAGAAGTTGATCCACCTAGATAAAAAAGGTAACATAAGTTAGTACTGGAGTATATATACATACATACATACATACATACATATATATATATATATATATATATATATATATATATATATATATATATATATATATATATATATATATATATATATATATACAGTCCCCGGCCAAATTATTAGACGCACTATTTTTTTTTTAGCAATTTTATGTTTCTTAGAGTTTTTATGCAATAATGGTATATTTAAACTACAATATTATTGATTTTTATTTAAAAGAATTGTTGTAGACTACATATTTGTATTTATTTTTAACATATGGCAACACTGTGTTGACAAAGTGATACATGAACGTAAACAAGTACAAATCTGTATCAGTCGCGATCGGAATCGAGTCAGGTACGGACGTGTTTCTGTGGCTTTATGGACTGTGATTGTTTGTTTAACAGTTTTATACTACTCAGTTATTAGTTTATTTTGTATGCAGTGTTTTAAAAAAGTAATTGGACTATTTTCATTATGGGTAGAAAAGGCGATCTTTCACCACGTAAAAAAAGCTGAAGTGAAGGCCCTTGTGATTGCGAAAACATTTACAAACCGAGAAATATCACGAAGATTGGAGGTTTCTGAAGCTAGTGTACGACGCATAAAAAAGAAAATTGAGTCAGGGAAGGAATTAAGCCCGAAAAGAAAGAAAAGATGCGGTAGAAAACCAATTTTCACTCCACGGTCAGAGAAAAAATTTGTGTAGAAAACAGATTTGCTACCACAAAGGTAATAAAATCACAACTCCAGGATGCCAGCGTAAATGCTTCTGAGCGCACTGTTCGAAGAAAATTGAAAGAATTAGATTTTAAGGCCTGTCGCCCCGCCAGGAAGCCCAAGTTAACAGCTGCAATGAAAGCAAAGCGCCTGAAGTGGGCCAAACAATGGCAAGACAAAGATGTGGACTTCTGGAGATCGGTAAGATACAGCAATTTAATCAATAATTGATACATTATTATCATTTTCAGTTAAATAAAGCAAATAAACATGGAAGTTTATATATTTTTCCTATTTTTGACAGGTCTGCTTCAGTGACGAAAGCACATTCGAAATTTTGCAGAATAAAGCTCAGTATGTGCGTCGTCGTCATGGAGAAAAGTTTCATCCTGATTGTGTCGTCCCGACGGTTAAACATCCCACCAAAGTGATGATTTGGTCAGTCATCAGCGGCAAGGGCACTGGACGTCTGTACGTCGTCAAAGGAATAATGAGGCAAGATCAGTACAAAGAAGTATTACAAAATCGGTTGATTCCGCAGCTCAAAGAATGGTTTCCAAATGGGGAACCATTCACTTTCATGCAAGATGGAGCTCCCTGCCACACTGCTCGGTCTGTTAAAGCTTTTTTGGCAGAAAAAAATATCCCTCTGTTGGATTGGCCGGGTATGAACCCCATTGAAAATGTGTGGGAGCTGATGAAAAGAGAAGTGGCTAAAGATGTGATTACCAACAAAACCCAGCTCCTAGAAAAGATTATTCATGTGTGGAATCATCATCCTCAAATGCAGGAGACAGTACAATCTTGCATTGATAGCATGCCGCGCAGAATTAAAGCTTTGATAGCGGCTAAAGGTGGCTCAACTAAATATTGACTGTTACTAACATTAATTTCACTTTTCTTTAAAACTTAATAAACTTATGCTAATTGGAAATAATGCGGAAAAATGAGAATATATAAGACTTTATAATATGGGAAAGTTGGAGATCCTGGGAGATAAGGAGAAATATTTGGAGAATGGCTTGAATAATGATAGACAAAAAGATATAAGCCCCTGTATTACGGGAGAATTCGAGATTATGGGAGATAAGGCGAAATAATTGGAGATAATGCCGAAAAAATGACAGAAAATGCAATATATAAGACTTTATAACATGGGAAAGTTGGAGATCCTGGGAGATAAGGAGAAATATTTGGAGAATGGCTTGAATAATGATAGATAAAGAGATATAAGCCCCTGTACTACGGGAGAATTCGAGATTATGGGAGATAAGGCGAAATAATTGGAAATAATGCGGAAAAATGACATTATATAAGCCTTTATAATATGGGAAAGTTGGAGATCCTGGGAGATAAGGAGAAATATTTGGAGAATCGCTTGAATAATGATAGATAAAGAGATATAAACCCCCGTATTACGGCAGAATTCGAGATTATGTGAGATAAGGCGAAATAATTGGAAATAATGCGGAAAAATGACAATATATAAGCCTTTATAATATGGGAAAGTTGGAGATCCTGGGAGATAAGGAGAAATATTTGGAGAATGGCTTGAATAATGATAGATAAAGAGATATAAGCCCCTGTATTACGGGAGAATTCAAGATTATGGGAGATAAGGCGAAATAATTGGAGATAATGCGGAAAAATGACAGAAAATGCAATATATAAGCTTTTATAATATGGGAAAGTTGGAGATCCTGGGAGATAAGGAGAAATATTTGGAGAATGGCTTGAATAATGATAGATAAAGAGATATAAGCCCCTGTACTACGGGAGAATTCGAGATTATGGGAGATAAGGCGAAATAATTGGAGATAATGCTGAAAAATTACAGAAAATGAAATATATAAGCCTTTATAATATGGGAAAGTTGGAGATCCTGGGAGATAAGGAGAAATATTTGGAGAATGGCTTGAATAATGATAGATAAAGAGATATAAGCCCCTGTATTACGGGAGAATTCGAGATTATGCTAAATTAATGCTGTTTTATTTATGTCACAGAAATAGGTAATTGATTGGATAATATAAAAATAAAAAACAAATCAATTTAAAATAATAAAACGCTACAATATCACTCGGTAATTAATATTTTACATGAAATCTTGCAGTGCGTCTAATAATTTGGCGAGGGACTGTATATATATATATATATATATATATATATATATATATATATATATATATATATATATATATATATATATATATATATATACATACATTTAGTTTAAAAGTGCATAAACTATATTATGTTAATAAAGACCTGACAAAATGCCGACGATAGTACCTACTCGTAATTCGAAATTTTGATTATGCGGAATCCTACATTGATCCAACATTATTAAAACTGTGCGCACTCCTCTTTTGATTTGAAATTTGCTGGTGAATTGGTTAGCTCGTGTGTTGACATTAGCGGTGGCCTTTTCATATATGTATTTAATTACGCTAGAGTATCGATGATCAATACGACATTTAGCAAGCGCTTTTAAGAGTCTCTGCTGGTTTACAAAATCAAAAGCCTTTTCGAAGTCCACAAATATCAGCATCAGAGGCTTATATTCTATACATGTTTCGATGAGGACTTTAACTGTAAGCAGATGGCTGTTTGTTCCATACTCTGTGCGGCAACCTGCCTGCTCTTTGGAAAGAAAAAACTCAAAATTGTTTGTTAGATGTTTGGTAAGTATTTTCGGGAATAATTTGTATATATGACTCAGGAAGCAGGCCTCTTGGCTCAGTAACATACGAGATTGGACGGGAATCCATAGCGTCGAAGAGTTCTTCCGAGTCGCAGGGAACCGGGATGAATATGCTAGAGTGATAGCCAACGTCAGGGGAACCTGATATGGCACATATAAAAAGGGAAGCAGACTCAGGAGGCGAATGGGTCGATAGTTTGTAAGGTCTGGAGTACCTCCTTTTTTACGCATGATGATAATAGTTGCATTATTCCATTGCGATGGGGTTATTCCTTCCAGAAGGTATTTATTGAATAACATTTTCAGAGCTTTGATAATTTGTTGTCCTCTTTGTTTAATTGCCTGTATTACAATATTGTCTTCACCCGGGGCTTTGTTATTTTTCATGTCCTTCATGGCTGATGTGATTTCTTCTTCTGTGATCTTTTTCGACCCTTGATTTAGGGCTTTTGGTATGTTGATTTCTGTTCTTCTATCGTGTACGGTATAAAAAATGTTTTGGGTATACGGTATACACAACGAAACATTGGTAAAAGTTAAAACATTTCTTTAACAACAATGTAGTGATTATTGGCTTTGGATAGATATTAGTGTATAATATTTTCTTAGTAAATAAATGCTTGTAAAACAGCAAACGTCAAATGTTCTTCTAAACATTAGATTTATTTTAACTGAATAAAGTAAAATTCTTTTGATTTGTTATAACATAACCTTATCTAACTTTTTATTTTAAACATGACAACATAAGAATAGTTGTGTGTATGGCTATAGATCGCTTCTAATCCGTTCTGAACAATCTTCCCTCGACCTAATATAGTATTTTTAAAAGGAAACTCTAATATGTCCAGGTTCAAAAGCTATTTATTAAACGCAACCTCTACAATTGATTAAATGCAAGTCAACAAATGGAAATATTTATAACATTTTTCTTTTGTAGGAATTCATTAATCAATTAATAATTTTCCTATTTCCATCCCGTCGTACCACCATTTTTAATTAGGAAAGTTGTATTATTAAAACGTTAGTTGTATAAGTATAACGTGAGATCAACATTTTCTCAGATTAGAGTCAATATTTTTTTAAAGAGCGTATAAATATTTATTTCAAAAGATATCTCATATACTTACAGTTTGGGTATTCTCTTCCTCTTTAGTATTATCCATTAATAAAGGTTGGGTAGACTTTGAATTAGGCATAATAAAAGAAGTTTCCCAATGATCATTAGACGAACTATCAGGTATCAACTTTTCAACAGAAGACGTTGACTCTATGGGGTCTGGAGTCGTAGGTACCGTATGGTTTGGCACCAGATAATCTGATGGATTTGGTAGTACCTTACGAATAAAATTGGTTTAAGTTTTTTTATTGACATATACATAATGAGGATGAAACCTTCATTTCCTCCTCTAAGTAATTTTTTTAACTACATAAGATAGTATTGTGCAGATCAGCAGACAGTATCATAATTAAATTTATTCTAAGATGTAGTAGTATGAAGAAGTAGTTACGACAAAATTATTGATTTAATGAGATGTTAATATATTAAAGGAAAGGAGTCGTTAAAAACCAGTCAACTGGTAACATGAAATTTTGGATGATTCTCTATCAAAAAGGTCACTGCACACTTTTTGTTTTGGGGTAAAACTTTTTTAAGGAGCTCAAAATTGTCGTCGAAATGTATTTTTTGATGTCTTATGATACTTTGCATAAATCAAAATCACGGATTCAAAATGGCGCCCAGATTTGAAATGTGGCAGTAAAGTAAACGTTTTTTTTTTGGCGATTATTTCGATTATTTTATCTTATTTTACGTATTTTTCACTGGTTTTCTATGTTTTTTTAGATCGCTGATAACGATAGTGATGATAATGTAGCCATTTTTTCGTCATTTTAAAACATTCTAATAACAACAGCTTTTTCTGACTCTAAACTATATTTTATATCGCTCATTACTTAAAATTCACTTTATTTTACTAGAGTTGGCAAAAAAATTGCCAACTTTGGTCAATTTAGACCATTTTATACGATTTTTTAGGCGTTTTTTTTTTTTCGATCAAACTCCAATACTAACAGCTTTATACGACTGGTACATCGTAATAAAAATTGCTCATTATTTAAAACTCACATTAATTGACCATAATAGGCTGAGAAATTGGCCCATTTCGGCCAATACGTTCATTTTTTGGCTATTTTTAGGCGCTGTTTTGATATTTTTAAATCAATCTCCAATAATAGTTATTTTTCGACCGTAAATTGGCCATAGGTGGCTGCAAAATTGGCCAATTTCGGCCAATTCGGCCTATTTTTCGCCATTTCTGGCCATACATGACAGAAAGGGATCTTAACGTATAATAATCTAACCTACCATAGGCAACACGGTAGAAAAAAAAGCTTAACCTGAAATAGCCTAACCTAACATAGACTTCATGACAGACTATAAACTTAACCTAATGCAAGAACATTACACTAAGAACGCTTAAGTTATCATAACCAAAACTATTAGAAAATTTGTATCACCATAATAGGTGAAAAATGTCAGTTCCACTCTCTTTGATAATTTCTGAAAATTTAAGAAAATTTCTAAAAATTCCAACACAAGACAACTTATATTACAAAATTTAAATTATTACCTTTGTGATGTTAATAATGTAAGTTTGGAATGAATTTATTGGCAAACAAAGCTTAAGCGATTGATATAAGTAACAATACTGGTTTACAGGAAGCTCTCGTGGTGTGAGAGATTCGCAACAAAGCGCGTATTTTTAAAATTTAAAATATTTTTAAAAATATAAAGAAACCCTATTGTTATTTAAACAATAAGCAATATTTATTAGAATGTATTAAGCTGTTAGTATTGGAGTATGATCGAAAAATGTCGAAAAAAAACGCCTAAAAACGGTAAAAAATGGTCTAAATTGGCCAAGGTTGGCCTTTTTTTTGCTAACTATAGTCAAATAAAGTGTTTTTTAAGTAAAGAGCGATATAAAATATAGTTTAGAGTCAGAGCAAACTGTTGTTGTCCGAAATTGTTTTAAAATAATGAAAAAAATGGCTAAAAACGGCGAAAATTGACCAATTTCTCTCAACCATGCAACTTCTGGTCTCTTTTATCGTTACTATCGTTATCAGCGACCACAAAAACGTAGAAAACCAGTGAAAGATACATAAAATAAGGCAAAATAATCGCCAAAAAATGTTTATTTTTACTTCAAAATTTCCAATTTGGCCGCCATTTCGAATCTGACATTTTGATTCTTACAAAGTATCATACATCAAAAAATAGACATTTCAACGAAAATTTTGAGCCCCGTTATCTCAAAACAAAAAGTGTGCAGAGGGCGTGATCTTTTTGACAGAGAATCAGAGACCAGTTCCAATATATGCAGCGATTTCCATAACACCCTATATATATATATATATATATATATATATATATATATATATATATATATATATATATATATATATATATATATATAGTATGTATGCTTCCCCGTTGCGTACAATTCATCACCGAATTTCGCTATATGAGAGACATACTGGAATTAGCATTTTTGGTACTTAGAACAGAGAAAGTATACTAAATTACTTCAAAATTAACTAATAGTACTTTATCAGCAAGTCAACGTTAGAAAGAGAATTAATAAGTTATTATGGATCCATTTTTTTCGTTTGAAATTTTGCCGGAGGAACTTCCGAACTATTAGTTTAAAGAAAAAGCTGAATAGATTTTGTTTAGTGTTGTGAGTTGGGTCAATCATCGCTCCCGATGCTAACATGCTTAGCGAAACGCGCGTCGAGTGTTAAAATAAATTGTTTAATGTAGCGGTGATAACTGTTATGTTAAGTTTTGTTAGGTTATATGTCATAAAAGATGCTATGGAACTTCAGTGCTCTTTAGATAGGTATTACATAACCATCCCCTACCAAGTTTTACTAGGTGATCTAAAGGCTTTATAGTCCTTGATTTTTTGTAAAATATTATGTAAATGACAATGAATTCTGAGATGAAACAGAAGTTTTCACGGTTTTGGTTAGATGAGAAATCGTAGTTCTGGAGATTAGACCGGGTCAATTTGCAGTAACTTTTTTGATTTAGTAACAAATGAAAGCTAAATAAAATTTAATCGGCTAATTTAGAAAGTGATGAATACCTGTAAACAGTTATCATTTGAATCACTAGGCCGTATGACAG